>JAKCPI010010551.1:0-15515 GCA_023213315.1 Euborellia annulipes
AACCTTTTGACATGTCTCACAAGATGTTATCACGGATTTGACGGTCTTTGTCATGTTTTTCCAGTACAAGTCGCGCTGGAGAAACCATCGAGTCTTCGCTATGCCATAATGTCCGTAAAATTCATGGTACTCTTTGACGAGGTAGGATTGCCAGTTCTTCGGCACTACGAGCTGTATCCTTTCGTGTTCGTTTGCGGGGTTTTTAAAGAGAATATAGTTCTGTGTAAAGAAGATACTCCACTGTCCATTTGCTCCACACCTGCTAATGATCTTCTTTAAATTTTCATCCTCTAATTGCTCTTTCATGATTTGCTGTATTACAGAGGCATTTCGTGCTGATAAGGGAGGTGGGCTGGTAGAGGTCGCTGCCAAGAGGTCTTTAGTCAGGGACAAATTTTGATCAGCTGCTTTTCGGCTTAACTGATCAGCTACCACGTTCTCGTTGGCGGGAATGTATTCAATTTTGAGATTGTAGGATTGTATCCTCTCCGACCACCTAGAGAGCTTCGCATTGTGTACCAGTGTGGTCTGACTCAATAATGTCAAGGCCTTATGGTCGGTTCGAAGAATGACTTGGTAACCCAGAATTATCGTGCGGAAGCGCTGCAGAGCCCAAACTATTGCCAGAAGCTCGAGCTCGGTTGCAGTGCTATTCCGTTCGTATTTTTGCAAACATCGGCTTGCAAAAACTACGACCCTTTCCCGACCATTCACGTCTACCTGACAAAGAGCGGCACCGAGACCTCGGTAGCTCCCGTCAGTGTACACAATGAAAGGTCTGGTATAGTCAGGATAACTTAGGGTTACCTTTTTGATGAAATGGAGCTTACATTCATCAAAAACCTTCGTTAACTCTTCATTCCAACTCCATTTAGTTTTGCTTTGGTTTAAGTGTTTTTGCAACGGGTCTAACCAGGCCGAAAGGTTTTTGAAATATCTACGGTAATAAGAGACTAGACCGAGCCACGATTTCAACTGCTTGCGCGTAGTTGGAACGGGCCAGTCTTTTATGACAGACAACTTGGACTCATCCGGACAGACTCCATGACGGGACAAGACGTGACCAAGGAACTTGACTGAAGACTTGACAAATTCACATTTAGCAAAATTTAGTTTTATATTATGTTGTCTGAATTTTTTAAATAAACACTCCAAATGCACTAGATGGTGACGGAAAGAGTCCGAACAAACCAAAATATCGTCGACATAATTGACAGCGAAGGGCCGAACAGTAGGGCCAAGGATAACTTCCATAGCCCTATTGAACGAGGCCACGCTGGTAGACAATCCAAAAGGTAGTCGTGTGAATTGATACGACTTACCCTCAAAAAGGAACGCGGTGCAGGGACGGGAATCGATGTGGAGGGGAACCTGCCAATAGGATTGGGTTAGGTCAATTACCGACAGCCAGAACGGCTGATCAGCCATCATCAAAAGTTCCTCTGGTGGTGGGGGAATTTCAACTGACTTTTTGATCCTCAAGTTGAGCTGCCGGGCATCGAGACAGATTCGGATTGTGCCGTCACTCTTCTCCACCGTTCGAAGAGGATTGACATATTCCGAATCTGACCTCTCGACAACACCCCATTGAAGATACTTCTCTAGTAATTGTCTCACCCTTTCTCTATGGGCATGAGGGATGGGATAAGGTTTGACTTTGAAGGGTTGGGGGTCAATCAGGTCGATGACGTGTTCATAGTCCGTCATGCAGCCAGGAATGTCACTGAATATATCACTATATTCGTGACACAAGGCTGTCAATTGGGACTGTTCAGAAGACGTCATCAAGCTGGTTGGGGAGACCGCGGTCACCTGATCAGTATAGCTTTGAGCAGCTTTGAGTTTTAAGCAGTGGGCCGAAAGAGATTGTTCAGGGGGAAGATGATGATCAAGAAGAAATTTAGTGCCTGCCACCTGAAGGGTGGGGCTTGAGGTCCGAAAAGAAATTTTGACTTGGTTGGCGACCATCCAATCGATTCCCAACAGACAAGGAAGCTTCATGTTGGGGACAATCAAGAATGTAGCACTCGATTCCAAGGTCTGGAGGGTGAAAGGTATGAGGGCCGCTGTTGTGATCCTCACACTTCTTGCACCCGCCACACCGTGGAGGTATGTACCTTGAATGCGCACATTCGAAAAGATCGCCCCTTCACGAATAAGTGAGAAATATTGACTTTCGCCAATGAGACTCACTTCGCTTCCTGTGTCAATTAGAGCATCGATTTTACTGTTCCCCATCAGCAACGAAGCCCATGCACATGCAGCATTTGAGCTATTGAACTTTGTTAGTGGTACGGGCTTCGACCTTATAGGATTTAGTATTCGCCCTGATCCCTCAGCCCTGTTGGGGTCAGGGGGCAGGTGTTTTCCGGCTGATGTGTTTGGAGACTGTTAACACTCAGTTCTGTAGGGTTCAGACATAGGTTGCAATTTACATGTTTTTTAGCTACGTTGGGGTTACTGACAGGCCGTGGAGGAACACGTCTCGGACCTGGTGTGGGTGAAATATATTGCGGTTTACTGACATTAGCGGGTGGAGTTATCGGTTGACTGGACACATTCGGTACTTGGCTTCTGCCGGGGTTACTAAATGGGCTTGGCCTAGGTGGTGTTGGTGCGGAAGGGTTGGCTGCCGATGTATTTACTAATCGGTCCAACCGATCCAAAGCCTTCACTATTGGGTCTAATTTGAATTCTATCCCTATTAGTTGTTGCCTGTGTGTCATGGGGAGTTTAGAGACCAGCAGCTCGACTAAATGGGTTTCCTGCACCGGAATCGATAGGTGCTTAGCCCAGCGATATTTGGCTTGGAAAATATAACTATAAGTCCCTCTGCTACTAGTTATTTGGCGATATAGATGTTGACTAACAAACCGGTCTTGAACCTCGCGACCCCAATATTGCTGTATGAAACCCTGAATCAAGTCCTCTATCGTAGGAAACTCGTTCTTCTTTGCTATTGCCCATTTCTTTGCCTCCGCATCGAGACAATAAATGAACATTGTCTTGGCTTGTGCAGACGGAACTTGTTCACTCTGCAAGAGCTCCCTAAATGAGGTTACAAAATCCATGGGATGCGGACCTACTATTTGTAACTCATAGGAGAACTTAGTGATAGTCTCCGCTGCAGCAGCCATTTCAGACGGCGGATAGTAAGAACGGCCTACGCTAGAGCTAAAGGAGGGTTGTGTCGCGGACAGGTGCAGAGTCTGCTGTGCTACAGCTTCCTGCACTTGTTTCTGCAAAAGGTCAGAGGTGTCAAGGTAGTTTTTTATGACTGTTTCGGGATTTTCCAAGGTTTGGATCTGTTGTGTGTGGTTTTCTACTGTGTCGTTTAGAGAGATATATTTTAGGTCGAACATGCTTTGTAATTGCTGATTTGCAGCTTGACACAAAGAGATGTTTTTTGTGTTTTCTTGCACTCGTGTTTTTGTGCGATTCATATCCTCTACTACTTCAACGATTTTTTTTGTATTGCGCTGGCTATCTGTTTTAAGTTCTTTGTTAACTAGAGCCTGTTGGTGAAACCTACTTTCGCATTGACTAGCGATATCCGCTATCCCGGTTTGGAGAGCTTTAATCTCGTCACGGGTGTGCTCCAGCTTGTCATTTAGACCGACTATCTCCCCCTTGAGTTCCTCCCCTTAATTGAGCATTTGTATTTTTAATTTTGGACCTTAGTTCCTCCCCTGTGGACCTCAGTTCTTCACTTGTGGAAGTTATTTGAGCACCTAAGTCGCTACCCATTTGTGCAAAACCTTGCAGTATCTGCTGCACACAAAGAGGATCCATAGCGTGCTGTGGAAGCGGGGGTATTGACCCGGATTAATTGGAGGAGGAGAGTAGGAGACCGGAGGAGGTGTGGTGCCTTCCGCCTGTGGGGGATTCTCTCCTTCGTCATCGCTGAGAGGGTCATGCACGGGGGTATTGTTTGGGGCTGACATTGTGGAATGCGCTTGGGGGTCTATGTGGATGAGGACTTGCCTTGAACGCAGGTTTCCTTTCGTCCGGCCATGGGACTGGCGAGGATTTGGGATAGATTTGGTGCTCGTTAGGGCCGTTAAACCTATCCCAGCACCTCCACCATATAGTGGTATGATCTTCCCTGTGGGATTCTCTATGACCACGCCTACTAATAATTAGGGGTGGGGGTGGTTGAACCCTTAACTATGGTAGGACTTTTATTTATCTGCTTCGCTATTTGGGTCCTTTTAGGGCTGATTATTCCCTGATAAGGCCTGCTGAAATAATAATAGAAAATGTCTGAAGGGTTGCTTAAGCTAGTTAAAAAATAAAAGATAGAAATTTATAAAAATGAAAATTAATATTTAATATGTTTTTTTTTTATCATGTCATCGCCTGTACAGAACTAGCCGTAACCTCTTGCTGGACAGAAGGCTCTAAATACTCCAGATGGGTTGGTAGTTAGTGAGGATGACTTAGTTGATTATGTTAATTATTGCACAGTTGTAAAGTAATTTATTTGATTTGTAGAGAAAGGAGATTCAAATGGGAGAAAAGAAAAGAAATTTAAAAGAATTATTAATAAAAAAAAATGGTGGACATATATATATGTTTGTAAATGTTCTGCTATATTAATATATTGAAGATTGAAATTTATTTCAATCTGAAAAGAGAGAGAGAGAGAGAGAAGAAAAGAAATTATATAAAAATCAAATTTGATTATCACAGTGTGCTTATAAAAAAAATAGTTCAATTATTATTATTGTTATTATGGTTGATAACCTTTGAGAAATTATAGTGTGTAGATTTGCATGTGTGTTTGAAATAGTGTTTCGGTTCCTTCAGGGGTGACGGTTCGAATTTCTCAGTCTGAAATCTACACCGATGCACCACCTGCTCCAATTCCTGCCACGAAGATTTATATTGAATAATATTCCGCCGCAATGGCCTTCTTACTTTCCACAAAGATATTTGCCAGTGACCCGTATCGGTTTGGACTTTGGGTTTATTTAAAATTGAGTAATTACGGCTCCCCGTTTGGATCATATAAAGATCAGTATTTAAAAAAATAATGTTTGTGTGTGTAAATTTGTAAATGTATTTCCCTTGGGTTATTACAACCAAAAATCTAATAAATAAAATTGAGTAAAATTATTAATGATGTACTAGGTTCATGATAACGCAAAATTAACGTTTCGGTTTTTCAATATTTGTTTCTAAAATTTCTCTCTTTCTTTAATTTCAGATAAAAATTGAAGGAAAGAACTCCTGCAAAGCGCTTTCGGTTCCAGTTAAAAAAAATTGAATTAAAATTGTATAAAAAAAATCATAAAAAAAATTATTTGAAAAATAAAACATTTATATATCTCCACAATTCCTGCTTGTAATTATTTCTAAATTTAAGTTATCATTAAATCTTCCTCGTCCTCCAATTTGAATATCCTTAATCTTTAGTTACAAATTTTTATTACTGATTCGCAATTTAAATAGTTGAATTAAAAAAATTTATGAAGTTAATTTATTGCATTTGATATTTATTTTAATATATTAATTTATGAGATTCATTTATGCATGCTTTTAATTAAATTAGGCCTTTTTTAAAAAAATTAATATTAAAAAAAGGCAATATGGCGGCCTTTCATTTCTAGGAAATTTGCTTCCAAAAAAAATTAAAAGTTCAATTATATTATTCAGATCTGATTAAAAATTACTCGTACGAGATTTATTATGATTTATGAGCTCACGTGTTACACTGGGCACAGGTGGAGGTTTATCAGTTGCTGGTCCAGACGATCGGTGACGACAGGCATGTGGCAGCGGTGATGATGATGCTGATGATGAAATCTCTCATATATGTTCTTCAGACGAATCAAATATATATATATTCAACAATGCACTGTTTAAAATAGACTTTAAAAGAATTGTCGATCAGCTGAGTGAGGTATATTATCGTTGTCCTTGAGAGAGAGAAGAGAGGAGAGAGGCGGCCATTACCAGCGCTCTCCGTGTTGGTGTGTGTGTGCTGCTTGCTGTCGTGGTGAATTAAGAGTAAGAGTGACGTGAGTCATGCTTTCTCTCCTAGCTTGCATGGCCTTCGACCTTGGCTAATTTTCCTTGTTCCTCGCTGGATACTCTGCCCGGTGGCTCTATCTTTTGTATTTAGAGAGAAATGCTAGGTGATCACATGATAAATTTAGAATAATTTAAATTAGAAAAAGAAAAAAATAAAAAGTATTAATTTCGAATATTAATATTAATTTTACTGCTAGGATATTTATATCATTACACGATTATCAAAAAAATTCCAAAATTTACCAGGAGGGGTTTTTTAAGGTGTACTGAATGAAAAATATCAAAAAATGGAGGAAATCAAAAATTAAAATTTTTCAAATCGTTCGATTTGGAGTGGAATACTTCATATACACTGGGCCTCAGCGTATTTTTACGGTAAAAGAGGGCCGCACATCAAAAGAAGGTTGGGAACCACTGCTTTAAACAAAGTTTTAACAGCGACGTTAAACTTGTTGCTATAACTAGAGACCGGACAAAAAAGCAAAAAAAATTTAAAAAAAGTGCTTAAAAAAGCATAAAAAACTTGAATAAAAAGTTGTTAAATAAGCATAAAAGTTGAAAAAAAGCATCTCATAAGCAATTTTTACTCATACCAATGGCGTATACAAATTTTTTTTAAAAGAAACTAAATTTATTCCGCCCCACCCTGCGAAAAATTTTTTTTTTTGCGGAACCAAATTTTTTCACCCTGCGGAAAAAATTTTTTTTACAGGGCTATATTTTTTCACACTGCGGGGTTTTTGGAAATTTTTTTTTTTGGGGGGGCGCCCCTCCCCTTATATACGTCCCTGGTGTATTCGTGTGTGAATAGGAAAAATTTTTTAATAAAAAAAAAAATTATAAATATTCGTAAAATAAGTTCAAATAATCACGAAAGGGAAAAAAAAGCATAAAAACTCAAAAAAAGCATAAAAAATGTAATCTCAATACACTTAGTTTTTCCTAATTCGTATAGAAATTAAATATCTAATGGTTGCTTATAAAATTCAGCAATAAGCATTTTGCTTAAAATCCGGTCTCTAATTATAACTATCTGCATATTTTTAAAGGGTGTCGCTTTAAAAAAATACAGGTAATATACAATTAGAGCCGCTTTAGAAGCACATTTTCTATTAAAATTTTATTTTCTCTATAGCTCTAAAATCTGACGTGATGGGGCAAAAAACTGATGGCATTTTTGGAATCAGCGCTACCTAAATACCCAGAAATACTTAAATAAAATCATCGGACTGCCTGGGGTCCGAACTAGGGTTTGGACACCGGTGGAAACCGAAACCGGTATACCGGTTTTTTGGCTAATTTTCAAAAACCGAGAAACCGAGTTTTTCCCGAAAAACCGAATTCGGTTTTTTTTTTTTTTAATTTTTTCTTCATTAATACTTGTATTCAAATTTATAAATTAGCCCGTGATCCATGGCTCAGAGAGAAGATATTACAATAGCTTCTAGTAGCTTGGGGTTTCGGGTTCGCTTCCCGTTCCAAGCGAGAAAAATTTATTTCATTTGAATTGGCTATCAATCATTTGAAATAAATATAGAGATGGGGTTTAAATGGCCTTAGATGCCGAAAAAGGCCTTGGACAAATAAAAAAAAAAATTATACATTATTTATATTTTTTCTCCTTTTTTCTAGTACTTAAATAATCTATAGATCTTTATAATAATAGCGGAGTGTCGGTCTATCCGTCCGTCTGTCTCGCTCTGTTTGGCCAACTTTCCGTTGGAATTTTGAACCGAAATTTTGCAGTCTTATAGAGGACGTTTTGGAGATGAGAGTCCAGGAAAAATACTCGGGTCCCGAAATTCCTACAATTTTTTGAGTTATTAATTCATAAAGTTACGATTTCTCCCATAGGAAATGTATAGAGAAATTTATGTATTTTTTGTATTCTATGAATGTGAACAAATCCTCAAGCAGGCACTGGATCAGAATAGTAGTAATAATAATTTTTTTTGGGCTCGGATCCCAGGCAGTCCGATGATTTTATTTAAGCCATTTGGAGTGGCAGGCAAGGGCGCGGTTATTAAAAAATAATTCTATAAAATTTTGCTTTGAGTATTTTTTTATTTTTTTTTCCTTGATTTACATTTGAAAAAAAAAACCGGTTTAAAACCGGTTTACCGGTTTTCCGCTTTGTGAAAAACCGAAAAACCGGTTTTCAAAATTTTCCGGTTTTTTCCAAACCCTAGTCCGAACCCGCGACTTTTGGTTAGCATGCTAACTCTTACACCAATCCCGTGGGCCTATTAAAGTCCTTCAATATATTTCAAATAGATAATTATCAATCTGTATTTGTGTTTTTAATATCTAAACAAAAACAAACTACTTGTAACATCAGATAATCATCATTCCAGCCTGAGGTGACACTTTTTAATCCCCCCTCCCCCCCCCCCGAATGTTAGTAATTTCGAGCAACTGTCGACTGGAGCAGTGCAAATTAATCATTTCGTTGTTTGTCTTTGAAATGCAAATGATGGCCAACTACATAATTACGCCTTGGAATCCCACCTCATTGGTGAGGCTCGTTATTCATGCCACCTCTTTTTTTTTTGAGGTTGTCCACACACGTCAAATACATAATTACGTTTTACGTTTAAAAAAAAAAATATATATATATATATAGATTTTTAATTTACACTTTGTTTGAACACAATAATCGTTTTATCCCCTCCCCCCTCCCCTCTCCTCACCATTCTATTTGTCATCTCTATCGAGGAAATTGTTTAATTGAAAATTTTATAATTGCTCTCGCACTTCTTTTTTTGTTTTTGTTTTTTGATTGGAAATAAAACTATATATAAAAATACCATATACGAGTTTTGTTGTTTTTTGATTTAATCTACAACCGCAGTTGATCAAACTTATTTATTTTTGTTCATTCGTTCGTCGTCATAGCCGGGAATTTAATTAATTTTCTCTCTTTAGTTTACTCAAACGCTAGTATACATAGTCTCTCTCTCTCTCTCTCTCTCTCTCGTTAATGTATTTACATTATGAAATCGGTTAATTAATTTTTTAAATGAGTATTTACACCCAAAATGTTCTAATAGAATTTGCATCCTTATAAAATGAAATTTTCATCTATCGGACTGACGGTCATTTATGAATAGATTTTATCTTCTCTATATCTCTTCTCTATATATATATATAAAGAGACATGTGACTAAGTGATGACAACGCGCAGCCTAAACTATAGTAGCTATAAGGCTGAAATTTGGCATGTAGACTCCTTTTGTGCCCAAGGCGTCATTTAAGAAGCGATTTTTCGAAATTCCAATTTTAAGGGCACTAAATGGGGTATTTTTTTGATTTTAAATAATTCTTAAACGAGATGAGATATCAATTTGCTCTCTTCGCTAAAATTTTCCTTAGATGAATATCTAAATTCGTTGTTTCAGGGTTTTTTGAAATTCGACCTCTAAGTACCCCAAATTGTCATTTTTGTAAAAAAATTCGGATTTTCCAACTTTTAACTGAAATGAGATTTTAATATGCTTTCTACGCTCAAAGTTTCCATAAATGAACCTCTAAAAAGTAATTTCGGGGTTTTTTGAAATTCGGCCTCTAAGTACCCCATATCGTCATTTTCTTGAAAAATTCGGTTTTTCCAACTTTTAACTGAAATCGTTCGTAATAGGAAGAGGTTAGCAGCCAAATAAAAAGAGCCTCTATTATTGAATAAACTCTTTAATCCGGACGTTTCGGCATAGGTTCACTCTGCCATCATCAGCCTTCCAAGCTAGAAGTCATCAAACATTCACATAACATTTCATTATTATAACATGGCAATTACATTAATATTTACAGTATAAAAGTGTTACATGTATTACTTACAGTACATAAGTCTTAAATAGACATATATTGAACATTAATAATAGAGTTGTCTGGAGTAAATAATACAATTGATTGATATTACCAATGCATTTAGTTAGTGAATATTGGACAACGTTAAATTCACTAACTAAATGCATTGGTAATATCAATCAATTGTATTATTTACTCCAGACAACTCTATTATTAATGTTCAATATATGTCTATTTAAGACTTATGTACTGTAAGTAATACATGTAACACTTTTATACTGTAAATATTAATGTAATTGCCATGTTATAATAATGAAATGTTATGTGAATGTTTGATGACTTCTAGCTTGGAAGGCTGATGATGGCAGAGTGAACCTATGCCGAAACGTCCGGATTAAAGAGTTTATTCAATAATAGAGGCTCTTTTTATTTGGCTGCTAACCTCTTCCTATTACGAACGATTTTATATACAGCCACGCAATTATAATAATTTTAACTGAAATGAGATATCAATATGCTTTCTATGCTAAAAGCCCCCTTCAAATGCCCCCCTCCCCCTTTAAAAGCAATTTCGGTGTTCTGTTTTGAAATCCGGCCGCTCGGTACCCTAATTGATCATTTTTTGTGAAAAATGCATTTTTTTCCCCAACTCTTCTTTTTTTCTCCATCTCTATATATAATAAAAATCAAAGATTTTTTTTTTTTTTTAACTCACACTTTTTTCCCATTCACACTCACATTCACACACATACACACGGTCTTTTCGGCAACTTAGGCCATATAACACTTTTTACGATAACCGTTATTATAAATATCTATCATACTTATATATAAAGCCCTTAAACCGGTGTCAGATGTGTGAACGCACCAATCAGGCCTCAGCGATGCCTCAGGGACAGCGCTGATTGGCGAAATTCAGAGAATACGTAGTAATAATAATTTTCTTTCCATAATTAAGAAAAGCGATGGTCTTCCGCAGGCGGGCCCGGGCCAGCTGGCAAAGCCTCTCTGACTAGTCGCTAAGCCCGCCGAAGGCTAGTATATATATTGGGGTCCAGGCATTCTTATTTATGCCATTTGGTATCCAAATGCCTGGGGTTCGAACCCGCTACTTTTGGTATACGAGGTCTAACCCCTACACCAAGCTCCGAGGGCAATGTTCATAGTTGTTTCTGGATATTTTATAGTAAGAATGGAAAAGGCGCTCGAAAAGTCGGAATTGTCTTGATATTTTTCGATTCTCGGAATCGATTAGTCATTTCTAAAAGTCGACTTTTCGACTTTTTAAAAACTCTATAACTCGTGCTTAGGAGATGCTCAATAAATATTAAATACCAGTGGTAAACCCCGCCTTTGGCTACTCCCCCTGGACCCCCTTTCTCGCCTTGGGGCGAACAAATGCATCGAATTTATTCTTGCTGAAATTTTCAAATTTCCCTCTCTGACTTAAAAGTTTAAATTTCCCGCTCACGCTCCACTTCCTTTAACTCTAGACAAGGGCGGATCCAGAGGTGTTTCTCGGGGGGGGGTAATCTGGTGTGACTCGTCCCACAGCACACTATTTTTTTTAATTTCGGTAATTTAAAAGCGCATTCTATACTTGTTTGCCAGAATATAAATACACATCAAATTTTTAAGTATTAATTTTAAAATTTTACATTAAAAATAAATTTTTTTGCGAAAAAAAGGTATTTTTTTGCGAAAAAAAGGTATTTTTTTCGAATCTCGGGGGGGGGGTAATTACCCCTTACCCCCCCTTGTATCCGCCCTTGACTCTAGCCAATCAGCGTCCTGAACGGCACAGTCGGAAGCTAGCCGCTAGCGCTTTATGTGTATAGTGATGATAATAATATTTATTTATTTATAATATAAAATTTAAGCTTCTCGCACCGGAGTCCCGGGTTCGCTTTCCATCCCAAGCGAGAAAAATTTATTTCATTTGATTTGACTACAAATCATTTGAAATAAATAGGGATGGGGTCTAAATGGCCTTAGATGCCGAGAAGGACCTTAAAAAAAAAAAAAATATAAAATTTATTAAGTATTTTAACATTTTATTAAATACAACACACTCGCTCAGGGGCCCACATCTTGTGGGTACGTGGATGTCGACCACGAGCTGCCCGAACTGGGATAGACAGTCTTTCTGTTCTTTAGACTTACTTGTTAGATGCCGAAAAAGAAAAAGAAAAATTTAGACAAAATTTCTAGTTTGGCTGCACTGCTTTTTTGAAAAAATTTATTTTTATTTATTTGAACTTTTAAAGTTTTTAATCCAAATGTCGTAATTCACTTAAAAAGTAGCCATCGATCATATAAACTAAAAAAATCTCAATTGACACTTTGTCATTGTGTGATTGATAAGATGATAAAATTTTAGATTTATTTTCAGATTTGAGGGGGGGGGGATTGGAAATGTTAGTAAATAAAAATTCTCTCTTTACGAAATTACTCCTCAGGAAACAATATTTGACATTTGAAGGAATTTCAGTTCCATTGTGGACAGGAAGGTTAAACAAGCAAGAAGGTATGCAGCTAATAACTAAGTAACGAAGCCGAGTGAGTGGGTGAATACGAGAAACCAACCCTACCGCGTTATCATTAATTAGACATTTGAACGCCGGAATCTCATTAAATTTCAGGATGCCCAAATTTGATTTCGTTCTCGCCCAGTCACACAATATTTTTTTTTCTTTACCCTCTTTATTTATTTAATTTTTAAATAAATTTATTAAATTCAACCAACCCAAGGCTTTTTTTTTAATAGAGCCTCTGGGGATATGAAAAAAAAAAGATTTAAAATGCTATTTTCAAACTACATCTTTATTTTTACTTTCTCTTATCTATATATATGTTAATATAGAGAGAGAGAAAGTAGAGGAGTCATGTCAAAAATTCGATGTCGAGATTTTGATGGATCTCCACGTTTTGAGGTCCCCTGAATCCAAAAAAATGGTTTTCGCGACATGGTCTGTCTGTGAACAAATTATCTCAAGAACGAAACGATCTAGATTGAAATTAAATTAATTTAAAAAGTCAGTAGTTTCTTTCTTGGTCAATTCACATTCATGGTAATAGAGGTTAAATAAAACGAATTTCTTAAAAATTAGTTTTATATTTCAAAGCATCTGGCTGACAAGTTTTTGCGAAGTTTCCACTTGTTTGGGCACAATGAACTGCCGTCCGACTTCTGAATTTTATTAGTGAAAAGTTAAAATTGGCTCTGAAGACGGCAGTTCATTGTGCTCAAACAAGTGGAAACTTGCGCAAACTTGTCAGTCAGATGTCCAAAAATGATGCTCTGAAATATAAAACTAATTTTTAAGAAATTCGTTTTATTTATATCCTCTATTACCATGAATGTGAATTGACCATGGGCGTAACTGCGGGGGTGCCTGGCCCCCCAGAAGGCTCGTGCCCCCCCCCTCCCAGAAGGCTCCTTGCCCCAAGAAAATTGAGAAAATATGGGGCTTTCCAGGCCCCTTGGAGGATAGCTGGCCCCATAGCCCCCAGCCAAATTCTCTAGTTACGCCCATGGAATTGACCAAGAAAGAAACTACTGACTTTTTAAATTAATTTAGTTGTTTTATCGTAAAACGCTCCATTTTTAATAACCCTAAACTCTCAACTGTCAAACTCAGGGGGGGGGTGCACTCCAATGGGAGAATTTGAAATTGTGTGACGTCACGATTGCCACCCCAGTGAGATTTTGACGCTTTTATCCGCTAGAGAGCAGGGTAGTCAACCGATCATGTGATTTCTATATATATTATATTCAAATATTGTCAAATACGTTAAAATTGTCATTTAAAAGATAAGTATTGGATTTCATAATATACTTAAAAATGTTTTTAATTATATTTATATGTTTATTAACTATATTTCCATTTATATTTTTAGGAAAAAGAAAATGTTTAGCAAAAAATTGCAATAATTATGACAAACTAATGAAATTGATACCCTAAAGATCATAACAAATGGAAACATCAAATAAGATAAGTAATTTTTCTAAATAAAAAAAAATTAGTGCAAATCAAACAATTGTCAATATTTTTGACAATAGTTTGAGAACACCAAATATTCTTCAAAATTTATTATAGAAATGGAGAAAGATCATCCATTAAATGATACATCAAATTCCTTAGAAGTTTTTTCTTTTGCAGAGGATTCAGATGTGATTCGTCGACAAAACTATCAACTGGACAACTCGCCTAATTTTACCAACAACTAACGTTACTAATTTTGATTCTTTTTCAGATCGTCACAAATCTATAACAAATGACAATTTAACTTTATTTATTTATCTCTTGTGTATTTTTGTTCATTTTTACATATTATAAATTTTTTTATTTCTTTTTTGTATTCTGTACAACTTAATGCAAAAAGGGCGGCAAATTCAAATCATGCGTTTATTTTGGGACACCCTGTATAAATATTTTCCATGTGTATAAATATTACATCTTGAATTCAAATGTACCGTTTTATTTCGAGGGGGAGGTTTATAAGTCTTTTATCCTTCTTCGCCACATCCTTACTACCTGGAGAGTGCTGCTTGCCTGGATCCCTGGCAGTCGGGTTATAAGCGGTTTCACAGCCACACTTGAGGGTGAGCGATGATGTGAGACTAGCAATAGATCAGAGGCAGGTCGCCATCTTGGTGCTATTTGACCTAAGTAAGGCGTTTGACTCGGTCCAATCATACCCTTTTGTGCGAGTGCTTGGACAGGCTTGGTTTGTCGAATTCAGCCCTGAATTGGTTTCATTCCTACCTGACTGGAAGAACTCAGAGGATCGTCGATGGCGATGGCAGGGCTTCGGACTTAATGTCGGTGTCCTCAGGGGTACTCCAGGGTTCAGTCTTGGGACCTCTTCTTTTTTCACTCTTCGTTAACGACATCCAGTGGGCACATAACACACTCAAAGTATCATATGTTCGCAGATGACTTGCAAATCTATATTTCCTGTCCTTTTAATGAAATAGGCGCAGCGGTGTCGAGGTTGAATCATGACGTCGAGGCAATTTGTAGGTGGGTGGAGGCCAAAAACCTCAAATTAAACACTGAAAAAACCAAAGGCTATCATCATCGGCAGCAATGCCTACATCAACAGACTGGGAGGAAATCCCTCCAGTCCAAATTGGTAATAGAGCCTTGAATTCCTGTATTCGTTTTATTTTTGGGATCCCAATCGACCGGCACTTTGCCCTATTACAACAGTTTGAGTTGGCTCAAACTGAAAAGTAGACGTAAATATATTCAAGGGTGTTATGTGTTTGGTCTCTTAAAGAATGAAAGGCCCCTCTTATTTATTCAGTGACCTAAAATTCAGGAATACGCTGATCTCTAGAAATCTCAGGGTGCGTCCGCAGAATTTGCAGATGCCGAAGCATCGAACCGTCACTTATGGGAGGTCGTTCGCTGTCGAATCCGTCAGGGTGTGGAGACGGTGTCCCGGACGACATAAAGAGATCAGGAACTCCCCCTTTCAAGTACAAATTTTTCGATCTTTTGTTAAAAGAGCAGAGGGGCGCGATTGCCGTGCGACGATGAAGCTGAGGCGAGGAGGACATTGTAGTTATCAGTGATTTGGGAATTGTATAAATATTATTTTCAGATGCTCCAGGAGGCAGTAGCCTCAGAGCATAAATAAAAATCTATCTATCTATCTACTACTAG
>JAKCPI010010552.1:0-12439 GCA_023213315.1 Euborellia annulipes
TCATTTTGATGATCCGAATCCTTTTGGAAATTTTTAATTAATTTTCATTTGAGAGAGCGTGGCTAGTATCTATATATAATAATAGTGGAGTGTCCGTCTGTCTGTCCGTCCGTCACGCTCTGTTTGACCAACTTCCCGTTGGAATTTTGAAACGTAACTTTGCAGGCTTATAGGGGACGTTATGGAGAATCCTGGAAAAATACTCGGGTCCCGAAATTCCTATAACTTTTTGAGTTATTAATTCCTAAAGTTAAGATTTCTTCTATAGGAAATGTATAGAGAAACATTTATGTATTCTTTGCATTGATATATTCTGTGAATGTAAACAAATCCTCAAGCAGGCACTGGATTGGAATGCGTAGCAATAATAATTTTCTTTGCCCTCGGGGTTTGGTGTAGAGGTTAGCGTGCTAACCTCGTATAGCAAACGTCGCGGGTTCGGACCCCAGGCGGGGGGGTGGGTTCAGGCATTTCTATTTAAGCCATTTGGTATCCAAATGGCTTAAATAAAATCATCGGACTGCCTGGGTCCGAACCCGCGACGTTTGGTATACGAGGTAGGCGACCTTGTATATTAATTAAATATCAATAACTTAATAATTAAATTAAACACACGACTTTTAATTTAAAATAAAATTTCAGCATTTACATTTTTCTAAAATTTTTTTTTTTTTGGGACGTTGTCGTTGTCGTTGTTGCATTCTCTATAATAAGCTTGTCAAATTTACAAAGCAATCTCGGCTCTTGCTTGTTGCCTTTTAGTTGCCTTCAAACGATATCAAGAATGATTTCGTTGCCTTTGTGGAAACTTGCCTGCCTTTCGACACCTTCAAGTGTTTCAATTAAAATAAAAGACATTTCAAGGGGGTGTGTATTGCCTCGGCGCTTTTAGTTTTATGACGCGTGAACTCTAAATGACGAGTCTAATGAAGCAGCCATTCCTCTCTCTCTCTCTCTCTCTCTCTCTTTGAACATTTTCGTACACACAAGTCAAACATGCGAAATGAAAAAGAATTAAATTAAATCAATTTATTTTATTATTAATGAAATTATAGTCTAGCTGGCTCAGGCTCGCCTGCGGCAGACCCTCGCCTTTTCTTATTCAAATGCCTCAATTTTCCAGTCAACTCATTTCAGGCAATTAATACCAAAATACATATTTGGCTTATTAAAAAAATGTGTCTCTTATCTTAAAGAAAATATAAGTATATAAAATCTGGTGTGACTGGCGCTCAGCGCACAACTTCCTCTTACCTTTGGTAATCGAAAGTTGTATTCTGTGCTTGCCATACCGGATTTTTCGTGTCGACATATATTTAGTTTCCGATAGTACGGTATATTCGAATTTCAAGATGTAAAATATTTATATTTTGTTACCATGGCAACCATTTCTCCGATCTTTTCTATGGAGTTCAAGAGTAAAGTGGTCTTCAGAAGATTTCAATGACAAAATGAGAATATATATGTATATCCATCGAATTTTTGACATGAATCCAATACTTTCTCTCTCTATATATTAACATATATTGAGGGGTAAGAGAAAGTAAAGAACGGAGTGTCCGTCTGTCTGTCTTTATCCAATCCGAGTCGATTGTTTGATCTATCTAAGGAAAAAAAATAAAAATTTTATTATATAACAATTTTTATTACTTTTCATTTGAGAGATTTAATTATTTAATTAATTTTAATTGGGACCTCGGGCTTTGGTGTAGGGGTTATCCTGCTGGCCTTATGTTCCAAGGGTCGTGGGTTCGCATCCCGTCTCATGTAACAAAAATTTATTTCAATTTAATTGGCTACCTATAAATTGAAATAAATGGAGACGATGTCAAAATAGCCTCCGGCGACAAAGGCCTTAAATTAAAAAAAAAAAAATTGAATTGGCTTTAATTTTTCATACGGCAAGTAAAAACTCAATGCTTTCTAATGGGCAAATTAATTTTCTGATTTTTTACGCCTCCCCTTTTGAGAATTTGCGGACGCGTTTTGTCTCCATAACGTCCTCTATTAGAATGCAATTGGTTTAAAAATTCCAACGGGAATTTAAAACTACCTGGTGCTGTTATTTAATCATATGATTAGCTCGAAAGCCATAGTCAATCCGGGAGATAGCTAGTTAATTAGATGTGAAGGAACCGATCAACTCTAAAATCTTGAATTATTAATCGGAGCGATTGCGACATTGCAATCCAATGCATTTATGCATGCATACATAGCATAAGTACAAGTACATAGATCACCGACTGCAAAAAAAAAAAAAAAAAATGGCAACGCAGCAAGCATTCATCTTGCCACAGGACAGGGGTCCAGGTGTCGGCCTTGTTGATGCTGTTGTTACGCTAGATGGATGTTTTTATAGGCCCCCCAGACATACTCTCCGGGTGTTGCAAGGAGCCATTTTTTGACACACATGTTTCAACAAGTATTAAGGGAAAATTTTGCAAGAATTGATTTTTTTTTTATAAAGTGATAATATAAATTGCTTTAAGGTGTTTTTCGGCATTTGTGACCCCAGTCAAATTAAATTAAAATAAATTTTTCTCGTCTGCTGTCTCAATTGTAGAAGACAGAAGGAAATATTTCAGTAAGCAGCCAATATTATTTCATTAATTTAATAAGAAATGTTGGGACATTTCGTTATAAATCATCATCAGAATTTTTTTATTAATGGAACTTGAATTTTTCTCTTTTCAATGACAGACTCCGAGTTGAGTTGGATTTTTTGAGGGTTTTCAGAGCTCTGATAACACACCGGTCAATATGATTTTTGACTCTGGCTTCTGCATATGAAATTTTCGTTTCCTTCGCTAAAAATAAACGGAAAAATAATTATTTTGATCAAAGTTTGCTTTTGTAGAAACTAGAGCAATTTTTTGAATTTTTTATAAAAAATCACTGATTTTTATAGCCTATATTACTTTCTCTTACCTCTATATATATGTTAATATATATAGAGAGAGAAAGTATTGGATTCATGTCAAAAATTCGATGTCGAGATTTTGATGGATCTTCACGTTTTGAGGTCCCCTGAATCCAAAAAAGTGGTTTTCGCGACATGGTCTGTCTGTCTGTGTGTCTGTCTGTCTGTGAACAAAATATCTCAAGAACTGAAAAGAGCTAGGAGGTTGAAATTTTATATTTAAGTTAGGCACCCCCCTGGGACCTGACAAGAAGCTTTTGAACAAAATCGGCCAAAGAGTACTAGTACTTTACTGATTCTTTTTCGTTTTTTCGATTTTCTCTAAATTCGCTCCCGATTTTTTTTTTAATTCAAAAATCAATTATTTTTTAGATTCTCTTTAAAATGTATATTCTCATTTTGTGATTGAAATCTTCTGAAGACCACTTTACTCTTGTACTCCATAGAAAAGATAGGAGAAATGGTTGCCATGGTAACAAAATATAAATATTTTCCCATACTTATAAATTTTACTTTCTCTTACCTATGTATATATGTAATATATATATAGAGAGAAAGTATTGGATTCATGTCAAAAATTCGATGTCGAGATTTTTGATGGATCTTCACGTTTTGAGGTCCCCTGAATCCAAAAAAGTGGTTTTTCGCGACATGGTCTGTCTGTGGTGGGGTGGGTGGGTGGGTGTGTGGTGGTGTGTGTGTGTGTGTTCAATTTTAAGCATGAAGGAATTGAGCTAGGAGGTTGAAATTTTATATTTAAGTTAAACACCCCCCGGGACCGGAAAAATAAGCTTTTAATCAAAATCGGCCAAAGAGTACTAGTACTTTACTGATGTACTTTTTCAGTTTTTTTCGATTTTCTCAAAATTCGCTCTAACGATTTTGATTAAAATTCAAAAATCAATTATTTTTTAGATGCTCTTTCAAATGTATATTCTCGTTTTGCCCACAAAATTGTTTGAAGCACACTTTACTCTTGTGCTTCATAGGAAAGATAGGAGAAATGGTTGCCATGGTAACAAAATATAAATATTTTCCCATACTTATAAATTTTACATCTGAATTCAAATATTCCCTACTGCCGGGAACTAAATACATGTCGACACAAAAAATCTGGTGTGACAAGCACAGTACACAACTTTCGATTACCGAAGGTAAGAGAAAGTTGTGTGCTGTGCGCCAGTCACACCAGATTTTATATCTTGAAAATCGAATGTTCCGTACTGTCGGAAACTAAATATGTTGTCGACACGAAAAATCTGGTGTGACAAGCACTGAACACACTTTCGATTGCCGAAAGTAAGAGAAAGCTGTGTGCTGTGCGACCAGTCACACCAGCGGATAAGTTTATATACCTATGTATATTGCTAATATATGTACCATGGGGAACATAAACATTTGCACCCCTAACAGGTTTGCAAGACGCCTACTAGTTAGGCAGCCCAATCGACTCACCACTACATTTGCAGTGTCTGTGTGAATTTACCTGAGCTAGGGTTCTGAGGGTATTTTATGAAGAAGCCATAAACCATCCCTTTGGAAAATAGATACATTTTTTTAAATAAAAATTTGCGAATTCCTCTCTCTATCTCGCAATGCAAGTAGCCAGATCGGTTGAAATTTAGTAAATAATAATTCTTACCCTAAAAATTGTATATCTGTTTCAAATTTTGGAGTAATTACAATACTTCAACCAGAAGTAGTTAGTACTTTACCTAAGATTATAAAAATTACCTTTTAAAAATATTTTAATCTGGTTATTAATTTTGAAAGTGGCCTAATTCCATTCTTGGTAGAGAAGGGTTTGAAAGTTTATAAACATATACCATACGATTTAAATAGCCGGGTAACAAATTAATAGGCTGAATCGATAGCAAAGAATTGAAATATATTTTCGCCACTTTGCTACTCAAAGAAAGTGCATTTCTTTCTCCACTCTTTTACTAAAAATATTACATTTTAAAAATACTTCTATAATCTTAGAGCAAAAGTAGGCCTACTCCGGTTGAGTATTTTTACAAAATTTGAAACGGATCTTTAGGGCAAAAATTTATTTATTAAAATTCGTCGATCTGGCTCTTTACATTGCGAGTAGAAAGAAGAATTCGCAAATTTTAAACTCTCTTATTTTATTTAAATTTTATCTATTGTCTGAGCATGCCACATTCTATGTTGTAAGACCTCTCGAGACAAAAATCCGAAATAACAGTTTTTTTTAAGAATATAGAAAATAAGAATATTTTAACGCCCGAGATATTATTACCTGGTATAAAGGTCTATAGATATCGGAAAAATTTTACTAAAAATTGGGACACAAGTTTCGTTCAATACGAAATAAGTTAATTTTTTCCCAAATAAGAAGATAAGATTAATTAAAATGTTGAAAATTCTTATTAATTTTGAGATCAAATTCATTTGATATGAAAAAGGCTACGCTATATCGCTATATAGATTGTTCAAAAGGGGTTGGTTTATGGTCTATCATAAAGAAGACCCTCAGAACCAGCTAGCTCAGGTAAGTCACACGAACACCATATAGCGAGTGGTGAGTCAGTTGGAGGCTGCTTGCTTTAGTAGGCGTCTTGCAAACTATGACCAGAGGTGCAAATGTTTATGTTCCCCATGAGTATAAAGAGAAAAGTATTGGTTTCATGTCAAAAATTCGATGTCGAGATTTTGATGGATCTTCACGTTTTTTGAGGTCCCCTGAATCCAAAAAAGTGGTTTTCGCGACATGGTCTGTCTGTCTTTGTCTGTAGTGTGTGTGTCTGTGTGTGTGTTCAATTTTAAGCATGAAGGAATTGAGCTATGAGGCTGAAATTTTATATTTTAAGTTAAACACCCCGGGACCGACAAAAATAAGCTTTTATTAAAATCGGCCAAAAAGTACTAGTACTTTACTGATGTACTTTTTTCAGTTTTTTCGATTTTTTCTCAAAATTCGCTCTAACGATTTTGATTAAAATTCAAAAATCAATTATTTTTTAGATGCTCTTTCAAATGTATATTCTCATTTTTCTTAATTGAAATCTTCACAGAACCACTTTACTCTTTTGTGCTTCATAGGAAAGATAGGAGAAATAAATGGTTGCCATGGTAACCGAATTTACTGATTGTACTTTTTCGATTTTCTCTAAATTCGCTTCAACGATTTTTTTTTTTAATTGAAAAATCAATTATTTTTTAGATGCTCTTTAAAATGTATATTCTCATTTTGTCATTGAAATCTTCTGAAGACCACTTTACTCTTGTACTCCATAGAAAAGGTAGAAGAAATGGTTGCCATGGTAACAAAATATAAATATTTTCCCATATTTATAAATTTTACATCGCCCTCGGGGCATGGCGTAGAGGTTAGCGTGCTAACATCGTGTACCAAACGTCGCGGGTTCGGACCCCAGGCAGTCCGATGATTTTATTTAAGCCAATTGGATACCAAATGGCTTAAATAAGAATGCCTGGACCCATATATGTATATTTATCAATAACGGATATCGTAAAAAGTCTTATATGGCTTGAGCTGCCGAAAAGACTGTGTGAATGTGTGTGTGAGTGTGAGTGTGAATGAGAAAAAAGTGTGAATGTTTAAAAAAAAAAAAAAAAAAAAAAAAAATTTACATCTTGAAAATCGAATGTACCATACTGTCGGAAACTAAATACATGTCGACACGAAAAATCTGGTGTGACAAGCACTGAACACAACGATTTTTCGATTACCGAAGGTAAGAGAAAGTTGTGTGCTGTGCGACCAGTCAGAATGTTCGTCTCCCACCATCTGTGTACAAATCTTCCATTGGAAGACCGCCAAAAGCGAAGCCTGCTGCTAGTATTATCTAAATTTAAAATTAAATCACGTTTTTAACCAGACATGTCAAAATAGTAGATCAGTGAGTTTGCTCGAGAAGTTTAACTTTTTGTAAAAACATCTCTTAATTTTGAGAGGCTTTGTTATTAATTTAGAGAGAGCTGGTCTCGGAACAAAGACGATATACTCGCATGTCCCCCCCCCTCCCCTCCCCTCTCGTCTCTCTTTGTGACATTATCTCAATTTAATTAAAGTTGGTGGTGTGCAAAGCAATGAGAATTATTCACCATTGCAAAATTATAAAAACTTTTTTTAATATTTAAATTAAAAAAAAAAAAAAATACATATTTCCTAGAACGTATAGTGAGTAAATAAAATTACAAATTTTAGTTGAAATGAAGGAATTAATTTTCTCATTCATTCAATTTGTTATTTAATAATACTGTACTGTAAAATATTAATTTATGAACAATAAAACATACATTAGATATTTTTACTTTCTCTTACCTATGTATATATGTAATATATATATAGAGAGAAAGTATTGGATTCATGTCAAAAATTCGATGTCGAGATTTTGATGGATCTTCACGTTTTGAGGTCCCCTGAATCCAAAAAAGTGGTTTTCGCGACATGGTCTGTCTGTGGGTGGGTGGGTGGGTGTGTGTTCAATTTTAAGGATGAAGGAATTGAGCTACGAGGTTGAAATTTTATATTTAAGTTAAACACCCCCCGGGACCGGAAAAATAAGCTTTTAATCAAAATCGGCCAAAGAGTACTAGTACTTTACTGATGTACTTTTTCAGTTTTTTTCGATTTTCTCAAAATTCGCTCTAACGATTTTGATTAAAATTCAAAAATCAATTATTTTTTAGATGCTCTTTAAAATGTATATTCTCATTTTGCGATTGAAATCTTCTGAAGACCACTTTACTCTTGTGTTTCATAGGAAAGATAGGAAAAATGGTTGCCATGGTAACAAAATATAAATATTTTCCCATACTTATAAATTTTACATCTGAATTCAAATGTACCGTACTGTCGGGAACTAAATATATTTCGACACGAAAAATCTGGTGTGACAAGCACAGAACACAACTTTCGATTACCGAAGGTAAGAGAAAGTTGTGTGCTGTGCGCCAGTCACACCAGATTTTATTAAAATAGCTCATTAGATGAGAGATATTTTTCAAGTGAAACTTTTATTTTATGGCCTCAAATTTTTTCGCTCTTCTATCAGCATGTCGCTTTACAAGTCGTGCCTATTTTTGTCGTCATGGCTATTGACGTCATGGCTTGTAACGTCATGGCCTTTGACGTCACGTCAAGTTGAAATTTAATATAGGTATATGATGAATTATAAAAAAATAATTGTGAGATTTAATTAATCAATTTTTAAATTGATAAAATATAATTTTTAAAATAATTCAAATCTTCAATTACTAATTAAATATTGTTCTCAGTTTTTAACATGCGTCTATTGATTTCCTATTTTCCAATTATTAAGTTAAGATTAAAAACGCGATTTTAATACCCTTAATTGAATAATTTTCTGAAAATTTTCAGTTAAACGCCTACGAACCGAAAAAAAAAGTTTCACTTGCATCGTGGTTTCATAAAACCACACAATAATTTTTAGATATTAATATTTTGATCTTTATTGGACCATGAAGATGGCCACTACCGAGACCGAAACAAAACAATTAAAAGAAAATATTATTTATATCCACAATATCAATATTAATAAATAAATACATTTAGCAGATGCTTGATTGACTTTTTTCTTAATTTTTATTTTATTTTGGTAGAAACATCGTCAGCACCTAAAAAGATGACGTGTTCTATCTACCTTAATGATACTCTAATTTAAGAAATATTTAATATGAAATATCATACAGTAAATTGAACACAAGTACAAATCAATTTAATACAATTTATAATAAATAAAATAAAGAAAAATCAATTTGAGGGACAAATCAACATAACCTCGATATATTAATAAGAAAGGGTTGTTTAACAATTTTTATAAGAATTTATATTTATTTATTTTTATTTTTATATAAATATATAAATTATTATATAAATATAATAAATATATAGAGTATGAGATCAGTGGCGTAGCGAGCTTAACTCGCGCCCGGGACACAATACCTTTTTAGCGCCCCCCCCCCCAATCGAAAACCATATAATATTATACAGGGGCATATATATATAGAAATTTTTCGGGGGGCGAACTCTAAAATTTTCCTGCCCGCGGTAAATTTTTTGCCCTGCCGTTAAAATCATTTTACTTTTTTTTTATGAATGCTAAAATTTGCGGATTTTTTCCCCTTCCTGCAAAAAAAATTTTATTTTTTTTGAATTTTCCCGTCATGCGGAAAATTTTTTTTCTCGGACATTAAAATTATTTTTTGTTTTGCGGACCATTTGCCGCCCCTTTGTGTGTAGCGCCCGGGGGCATCATGACCCCCCTTGTCTCCCCCCTCGCTAAGCCACTGTATGAGAGGACCAGGTACGTAAAATAAAATTTTATGCACCTAGTCATCTCATACTCTATATATTTATTATATAAGAATTGTTCAACAATGTATAAAATCCACTATGACACATTCATAATGACTTTTCGCCAGCTCTGAAGATGGTTCAAACACGGAACAGAAACGTCAGCTGTGTGAATTAAACGAATAAAGAAATACCATTAGCTGCATCTCTCATTTCTACCCTCTTATTAATCCCAGACAGCCTGGAATATTGCAGCAATATTGCAGAAATATGGCCAATCTTGCTCAATATTGAAAATATTGCAGCAACATTGATGCAATATTGCAGCTCAAACAGCAACATTCCAGCAATAGTGCCGCAATATTACTGCAATGTTCCAAAAAAGGCGGACATAGGAATATTGCAACAATATTGCTCCAATGTTGCTGCAATATTCCTAGCTTGGAATATTGCCGCTGCAATATTGCAGCAATGTTGCCAATATTTTGCAAGATTTGCAATATTGATGCAATATTCCTGCAATATTGGCAATTTAAGCAAGATTCGCAATATTTCTGCAATATTGCTCGAATATTCCAGGCTGTCTGGGAATATAACATCTCAGCTATAAATTGTTTATGTAATAATCTCAATGTTTTGTTGGATATTAATTCAAAATTTTGTTTTTAAGAATTTCCAATAAAATAGACAGAAAAAGCTGAAATGGAAAGATTATTTTAAAATTTTAGAAATTTGGCGTTAATAAAAACAATTTCGACATTTTTGTCTTTATTTTATTTAAATTTTAAACATTTATTAAAATGATATGGATTTGTGTTAAATTTACTTAGGAATGGATAAGATATTTCATATTAAATGTTTAATAAATTACAGTATCATTAAAATAGATTAGAATAGGTCTGCTGAAGTAGAAACCAAGTGTTACGTTTTTTTGACGCCCAGTGTATTATATTCAGGCTTCGCGGTACTAATTACTACTGCCTGGCTTATAATTAAATAGGCCCAAGTTAGCCTAATCACAAAAAAGAGTTTTCACTTCATCAATTGAAAAAGCCCTACTTTATTAGCTCTATAACCTTTTTGCGCCCTTTCCATCCCCATAATAAAAAAAAAAAGAACGAGAAATATGATATTATTTAAAAAATTTCCGAGAATTTGATCACGATGATAATAATATTTGTGATTGGATATTGTTTATCAACTCAATTTTTGATGCCTCCAAAGTGGGTTGGACAAATAGAACAATATTTGGCCAGGGAGGGGCTCCGCCCACTCTTGAGGTCATTTCGACATCAAAGCGAGAGCCCATTTATTGATTACAATAGAGAGAAAGCCGATCACACCAGGTGCATTACTTTTTAGCTATCTCCTAACCAGGCATATATATCTACGCCGCTCAAAAGAATTGTAATTAATTAATTGATTAATCAACACGATGTGATTCTATCAAAATGAGAATAAATAAAATTTAAAAAAAGCTGGTGTGACTGGCGCATAGCACACAACTTTCTCTTACCTTCGGTAATCGAAAGTTGTGTTCTGTGCTTGTCAGATTTTAGAGCTATAGAGAAAATAAAATTTTAATAAAAAATGTGCTCTAAAGCGGCTCTAATTTTATATTACCTGGATTTTTTTAAGGCGACACCCTTTAAAAATATGCAGATAGTTATAATACATATAAATTGTGTTTCAGCCCAATCGGAGGTCATATAGACGTACCGCAAACGGCTAAAATCTTAGAAAAATTGAATTTTTCAGTTTTTTTTAACTAAATTATTTAGTTATGTGAGCTTTCACTAACAAGGAGAGTACACGGTTGGCTCGTCACCGATTTTGATCTCCTTTTATATGAGTGAATCTATACTGAAAAATATTTGTATCCGCAAGTCGAACTTTTCGTCAATGCGCCCTGTAACAATTTTTTTTTCTCATCTGAAATTTTAAAAAAATCTGAAAAAGGATTGTTGCAAGGCTCAAAAAAAAACTTGTATCAACAACTAAAGCTAATAGCGTAAAGGGTTAAGGAGAAAGTTAGTAATCCAGGGATCCCAAGTTCAAAACCTGGGTTGTCATTTTTTTTTTTTTTTAGTATTATTTATTGTATTAAAAATAAATATTATATTTATATTATAAAAATATTTTATTTATATTTACGACATATTTATTATGTTATACAGAAAACAATGAATATTATACAATAAATTAGATATATAAAGTAACTAACTAAGCTGACACCTCCTGTATTGGCTATAAATATTTTATTTTGATATTTCATAAGAAAAACATTAATTTCTGTAAATCTTACTGCCTTATTTTATATTTTAATTATTCATTTATATATCTAATTGATTGTATATAATATTCATTGTTTTCTGTATAAATATGTAATAAATATGTCACCAAATATAAGTAAAATATTTTTTATAATATAAATATAATATTTATTTTTTATACAATAAATAATACTAAAAAAAAAAAAAAAATGACAACCAAGGTTTGAACTTGGGATTCCTGGATTTCTAACCCTCTCTCCTCTACGTTACGCTATTAGCTTTTAGTTGTTGATATGCTTTTTCTTTGAACCTTATAACAATCCTTTTCAGATTTTTAAAATTTCAGATGAGAAAAAAAAAAATTTGTTACAGGGCGCATTGGACGAAAAGTTTCGATCAGAATACAAATATTTTTCAGTATAGAGTCACCATATAAAAGGAGATCAAAATCGGTGACGAGTCCAACCCAAGTGTACTCTCCTTGTGAAAGTTGTAAATAGAAAAAAATATTGAATTTCTAACTCGATATATTTAGGGCTATTATCCCATCTTCAGGAGTACATGTGGCTCAATTTTTTTTTTTGCTTTGGTCACCCCTAATACAATTTTAGGTATCCCTGAATGAAAAAAACAGTTATTTACGATATTCTATAGTTCTTTGGCTTACCAAAGAAAAAATTCAAGTACACTCCCTATTGGTCGAAAAAAATGGACTTCAAATGAATTAAAAAGCTAGCCCTATCTACGAGAACCTTGTGTATCTTCTCTGAACATCTGATCACGGACACTAACTTTATTAAATATTATAAAAAAAAAAAAAAATATTTCTAGAATCTCATATCTTTCTTTATACTTGTAAAAGAAAAGGAAGTCAATTTTTTCGACAATAGATTGAATAACGCCGATCTAGGTCAAAAATAAATATGGGGAATGACTTCC
>JAKCPI010010553.1:0-16047 GCA_023213315.1 Euborellia annulipes
AAATATCCTAAAATAAAAAAAATGTGACAGCGAGAAATGGTATTATTTTATGCGACGTTGCCAGACTGGTCTGAGTCACGTGACTTACTTACATTTTAAATATTGCGTACTGACATTTTCGTGAATTTTTTTGTCTTTCTTGTTAAAATATTTTAAAAACCTTTATCAAAAAACATTTTTTTTTTGTTTATTAGCAGTGGCTACATAATTCGATTAATTTACATTTCTAAGGGCTACATGTTACATTTCGAATTTTTTAATATTAATTACACGCTACAAGTTATGACGTCACAAGCTATGACAACAAAAATAGGAAAGTTAAATTTAATATATATGACGAATTATGAAAAAATGATTTGTAGAGTTTATTTTCAATTTTTAAATTGATAAAATATAATTTTAAAATAATTTAAAATGATTCAAATACTAAATAAAAATATGTTACTCAGTTTTTAACATGCGTCTATTGATTTCCCATTTTCCAATTTCAGTTAAAAGCCTACGAATCGAAAAAAGTTTCACACTTGTATCGTGGTTTGCAAAACCACACAATGGTTTTTTTTTTTTTTTTTAACATTCAATATTGTTATTATTTTAGCATACAATATTGTGGAAACTAAATATATGTCGACCACCGAAAAATCTGGTGTGACCCGGTGCACAGCACACAACTTTCTCTTACCCAACTTTTGGCGAGGAAAGTTGTATACTATGCTTTTTTGTCTTACCAGATTTTTTCGTGTCGACATTAGAGTACTATTAAGTTAAAGATGTAAAATTTTTTTTTTTTTTTTTTTTTAAAAGCATTCACCCTTTTTCTCATTCACACTCACACTCACACACACATTCACACTGTCTTTTCACGGCGGCTCAGGCCACTTATAAGACATTTTACGATAACCGTTATTTATTGAATTTATATATATTAGGGTCCAGGCACTTTTATTTAAGCCATCTGGTATCCAGATGGCTTAAATAAAATCATCGGATTTTCACCTGGGTCCAGAACCCGCGACGTTTGGTATAGATTAGGCGCGCTACCTACTACGCCAGAACCCGGGGGCGATGTAAAATTTATAAGTATTGGAAAATTTTTTTATTTTGTTACCATGGCAACCATTTCTCCTATCTCCTCTATGGAGTACAAGAGTAAATTGGTCTTCAGAAGATTTCAATGATAAAATGAGAATATACATTTTTTAAGAGCATCTAAAAAATAATTGATTTTTTCATTTTTAATCAAAAAATTGTTGAAGCGAAATTTGAGAAAATCGAAAAATAAACTGAAAAAGTGCATCGATACTTAAGTACTAGTACTCTTTGGTCGATTTTGTTCAAAAGCTTCGTGTCACGTCCCCATGGGGGTATCTAGCCTTAAATATGAAATTTCAACCTGTAAGCTCTTTTCGTTCTTGAGATATTTTTGTTCACAGACAGACAACTAACTTATCGACTGAAAGCCAAATGCTTCACTTCTAGTCAACTAGCAAACTTATTCGACTGATAGCAAATCATCGATTTAGTAAACAAAAACTTTCGAGTAAAACAAAAAAAAAAAAAATTATAGAAACTAGAGAAATCTTTTTTCTATACATATTGTAATCACCTGATTAACAATAAAGCTAGTTTTTAGTGACGTCATTCATTCATTCACTTGTCCAACTCTCTTTTTGATTTGATCTGTATTATTTGCATTTATATTGAGTATACTAAATGGAATAATTAGTTTCCATTTATATTTGATATTTCCCATTTCTCTCGTTATTATTGATTTGTTATTTTTTACTTTCTCTTACTCTATATATATATGTTAATATATAGAGAAGTATTGATTTTCATGTCAGAAATTCGATGTCGAGATTTTGATGGATCTTCACGTTTTGAGGTCCTCTGAATCAAAAAAGTGGTTTTCGCGACATGGTCTGTCTGTCTGTGTGTCTGTCTGTGAACAAAATATCTCTTGAACAGAAAGAGCTAGGAGGTGAAATTTTATATTTAAGTTAAGACCACCATGAACGTGACGGCTTTGAACAAAATCGACCAAAGAGTACTTGTGCTTACTGATGCACTTTCCAATTTATTTTCGATTTTCTCTAAATTCGCTTCAACGATTTTTTTTTTTTTTAATTGAAAAATCAATTATTTTTTAGATGCTCTTTAAAATGTATATTCTCATTTTGTCATTGAAATCTTCTGAAGACCACTTTACTCTTGTACTCCATAAAAAAGGTAGAAGAAATGGTTGCCATGGTAACAAAATATAAATATTTTCCCATATTTATAAATTTTACATCGCCCTCGGGGCATGGCGTAGAGGTTAGCGTGCTAACATCGTGTACCAAACGTCGCGGGTTCGGACCCTGGGCAGTCCGATGATTTTATTTAAGCCAATTGGATACCAAATGGCTTAAATAAGAATGCCTGGACCCATATATGTATATTTATCAATAACGGATATCGTAAAAAGTCTTATATGGCTTGAGCTGCCGAAAAGACTGTGTGAATGTGTGTGTGAGTGTGAGTGTGAATGAGAAAAAAGTGTGAATGTTTAGAAAAAAAAAAAAAAAAAAAAAAAAATTTACATCTTGAAAATCGAATGTACCATACTGTCGGAAACTAAATACATGTCGACACGAAAAATCTGGTGTGACAAGCACTGAACACAACGATTTTTCGATTACCGAAGGTAAGAGAAAGTTGTGTGCTGTGCGACCAGTCAGAATGTTCGTCTCCCACCATCTGTGTACAAATCTTCCATTGGAAGACCGCCAAAAGCGAAGCCTGCTGCTAGTATTATATAAATTTAAAGTTAAATCACGTTTTTAACCAGACATGTCAAAATAGTAGATCAGTGAGTTTGCTCGAGAAGTTTAACTTTTGTAAAAACATCTCTTAATTTTGAGAGGCTTTGTTATTAATTTAGAGAGAGCTGGTCTCGGAACAAAGACGATATACTCGTATGCCCCCCCCCCCTCCCCTCCCCTCTCGACTCTCTTTGTGACATTATCTCAATTTAATTAAAGTTGGTGGTGTGCAAAGCAATGAGAATTATTCACCATTGCAAAATTATAAAAACTTTTTTAATATTTAAATTAAAAAAAAAAAAAAATACATATTTCCTAGAACGTATAGTGAGTAAATAAAATTACAAATTTTAGTTGAAATGAAGGAATTAATTTTCTCATTCATTCAATTTGTTATTTTAATAATAGTGTACTGTAAAATATTAATTTATGAACAATATAGCTTACATTAGATATTTTATTAAAATAGCTCATTAGATGAGAGATATTTTTAAAGTGAAACTTTTATTTGATGGTCTCAAATTTTTTCTCTCTTTTATAAGCATGTCGCTTTACAAGCCGTGAGGTCAAAGGCAGTGACGTTACAAGCCATGACGTCATTAGCCATGACGACAAAAATAGTAGGCAAAGTTGAAATTTAATAAGACCCCCCCCCCCCCCCAAAAAAAAAAAAAAGCCCGCCAAAAAAACAAAAAAAAAAAAAAAAAAAACCAGGGGTATATGATGAATTATAAAAAAATAATTGTGAGATTTAATTATTCAATTTTTGAATTGATAAAATATAATTTTTAAAATAATTTAAAATGATTCAAATCTTCAATTTCTAAATAAATATTGTTCTCAGTTTTTAACATGCCTCTATTGATTTCCCATTTTCCAATTATTAAGTTAAAATTAAAAACGCGATTTTAATTCCCTTGATTGAATAATTTTCTGAAAATTTTCAGTTAAACGCCTACGAACCGAAAAAAAAAGTTTCACTTGCATCGGGGTTTCATAAAACCACACAATGATTTTTAGATATTAATATTTTGATCTTTATTGGACCATGAAGATGGCCACTACCGAGACCGAAACAAAACAATTAAAAGAAAATATTATTTATATCCACAATATCAATATTAATAAATAAATACATTTAGCAGATGCTTGATTGACTTTTTTCTTAATTTTTATTTTATTTTGGTAGAAACATCGTCAGCACCTAAAAAGATGATGTGTTCTATCTACCTTAATGATACTCTAATTTAAGAAATATTTAATATGAAATATCATACAGTAAATTGAACACAAGTACAAATCAATTTAATACAATTTATAATAAATAAAATAAAGGAAAATCAATTTGAGGGACAAATCAACATAACCTCGATATATTAATAAGAAAGGGTTGTTTAACAATTCTTATAAGAATTTATATTTATTTATTTTATTTTTTATAAATATAAATTATTATATAAATATAATAAATATATAGAGTATGAGATCAGTGGCGTAGCGAGCTTAACTCGCGCCCGGGACACAATACCTTTTTAGCGCCCCCCCCCCAATCGAAAACCATATAATATTATACAGGGGCATATATAGAAATTTTTTCGGGGGCGAACTCTAAAATTTTCCTGCCCGCGGTAAATTTTTTGCCCTGCCGTTAAAATCATTTTACTTTTTTTTATGAATGCTAAAATTTGCGGATTTTTTTCCCCTTCCTGCAAAAAAAATTTTATTTTTTTTGAATTTTCCCGTCATGCGGAAAATTTTTTTTCTCGGACATTAAAATTATTTTTTGTTTTGCGGACCATTTGCCGCCCCTTTGTGTGTAGCGCCCGGGGCATCATGACCCCCCTTGCCCCCCCCCTCGCTACGCCACTGTATGAGAGGACCAGGTACGTAAAATAAAATTTTATGCACCTAGTCATCTCATACTCTATATATTTATTATATAAGAATTGTTCAACAATGTATAAAATCCACTATGACTAAAAAATTAAATAAAACAAAAAAAATTTCAAATTTTTTTTAAATTTTAAAAAAATCTTTCCTTTCATTTTTTTTGAATTAAAAAAAATTTAAAACAAAAAAAAAAAAAAACTTTCATAATGACTTTTCGTCAGCTCTGAGGATGGTTCAAACACGGAACCGAAACGTCAGCTGTGTGAATTAAACGAATAAAGAAATACCATTAGCTGTATCTCTCATTTCTACCCTCTTATTAATATGTGGGGGTGTGGTGTTGCACACAAATATGGAAAAAGAAACGAAATGGTTAAACGTTAACAAGGAATTTGATTTAAACAATTATAACCTAACAAAAATAAACATAACATAACAACACGTGGTGTGTGTTTGGGCGTTGGTGTGCCAGGGGAAGTGTGTGCCTTCAGGTGTAAACAAAAACTGAGCGAGCCACTGTGTGACTCAGTTACTTGCTTCCTAAGGTTTGCTCAACTTTGGTACTATAATACAAATAAGAATTAATTTTATTAAAATTAGAAAAAGTGGTTAATTGGTATTTTATATATATATATATATTTATTTTAATATTATTTTAGGGGTGAATTTATTTTGATAAATAAAAATAATTTTTTTACTGTTTCCGAGAGTGTAGTTTAGGCGCTAAATTTAATTTAGGGCTTTTGGCAATATAACATCTCAGCTATAAATTGTTTATGTAATAATCTCGCTATGTTTTGTTGGATATTAATTCAAAATTTTGTTTTTAAGAATTTCCAATAAAATAGACAGAGAAAAAACTGAAATGGAAAGATTATTTTAAAATTTTAGACAATAAAAACAATTTCGACATTTTTGTCTTTGTTTTATTTAAATTGTATTTATTAAAATGATATGAATTTGTGTTAAATTTACTTAGAAATGTATAAGATATTTCATATTAAATGTTTAATAAATTACAGTATCATTAAAATAGATTAGAATAGGTCTGCTGAAGTAGAAACCAAGTGTTACGTTTTTTTGACGCGCAGTGAGGCCTATTATATTCAGGCTTCGCGGTACTAATTACTACTGCCTGGCTTATAATTAAATAGGCCCAAGTTAGCCTAATCACAAAAAAAGAGTTTTCACTTCATCAATTGAAAAAGCCCTACTTTATTAGCTCTATAACCTTTTTGCGCCCTTTCCATCCCCATAATAAAAAAAAAAGAACGAGAAATATGATATTATTTAAAAAATTTCCGAGAATTTGATCACGATGATAATAATATTTGTGATTGGATATTGTTTATCAACTCAATTTTTGATGCCTCCAAAGTGGGTTGGACAAATAGAACAATATTTGGCCAGGGAGGGGCTCCGCCCACTCTTGAGGTCATTTCGACATCAAAGCGAGAGCCCATTTATTGATTACAATAGAGAGAAAGCCGATCACACCAGGTGCATTACTTTTTAGCTATCTCCTAACCAGGCATATATATCTACGCCGCTCAAAAGAATTGTAATTAATTAATTGATTAATCAACACGATGTGATTCTATCAAAATGAGAATAAATAAAATTTAAAAAAAAGCTGGTGTGACTGGCGCACTGCACACAACTTTCTCTTACCTTTGGATATCGAAAGTTGTGTTCTGTGCTTGTCAGATATTAGAGCTATAGAGAAAATAAAATTTTAATAAAAAATGTGCTCTAAAGCGGCTCTAATTTTATATTACCTGGATTTTTTTAAGGCGACATCCTTTAAAAATATGCAGATAGTTATAATACATATAAATTTTAAGTTTCAGCCCAATCGGAGGTCATTTAGACGTACCGCAAACGGCTAAAAGCTTAGAAAAATTGAATTTTTTCAGTTTTTTTTTTTTGCTTTGGTCACCCCTAATACAATTTTAGGTATCCCTGAATGAAAAAAACATATATTTACGATATTCTATAGTTTTTTGGCTTTCTAAAAATCATTCATTCGTAAAAATCTGTTAATTATTAACGAAATTATGAACAAAAACGTCATCAAAGAAAAAACACAAGTACACTCACTGGTCGAAAAAAATGGACTTCAAGTGAATTAAAAAGCGAAACCTATCTACGAGAAGCTTACCCACATAGCGCTGGAACGTCGTCAAAAACTCGAGGAACTCCCAGGAGCGTGGACTAATAATCTTTTCTCATAAATGGAACTTAAATTATTTTCTCTTAAACATACCCGGATCTTGTATTATCTACTGTTAAGTTAGGAGGCGCAACACAATTTTAGGCGGGACCTAATAAAAGGGACGTTTCAGCGGAAATTTCGACGTCCCTGGATCGATGCAGGAACGTCCCTAGCAAAGTCCCTTGCCAATTAAAAAAGTCCCAGAACGTTCCCATGTCGTCCCAGTGCTATGTGGGTATGAATCCTCTCTGAACATCTGGTCACGGGAACTAACTTTATTAAATATTATTAAAAAAAAAAAAATATTTCTAGAATCTCATATCTTTCTTTATACTTGTAAAAGAAAAAGAAGTTCATTTTTATCGACCAGTGAGTGTACTGGTGTTTTTTCTTTGGTGACGTTTTTGTTCATAATTTCCTTAATAATTAACAGATTTTTACGAATGAATGATTCTTAGAAAGCCAAAGAATTATAGAATATCTTTTTTTCATTCAGGGATACCTAAAATTGTATTAGGGGTGACAAAAAAAAAAAAATTCGATTTTTCTAAACTTTAAGCCCTTTGCGGCACGTCTAAATGACCTCCGAATGGGCTGAAACTTACAATTTATTTATATTATAACTATCTGCATATTTTTAAAGGGTGTTGTCTTAAAAAATCCAGCTAATATAAAATTAGAGCCACTTCAGAGCACATTTTTTATTAAAATTTTATTTTCTCTATAGCTCTAAAATCTGACGTGATGGGGCAAAACTGATGGCATTTTTAGAATCAGCGCGACCCAAATACCCAGAAATAGCTTCAAATTCTCAGTCAACAAAAAAAAAAGTTCCTTTTTGTTGCCCTGTGTTATAAGTGAAAAACTCTTTTTTTTTTAACTCGACGGTTAAGTGTGTTCTTGTTTGCTATTTCGATGATTTGCTATCTGCCTGATAAGTTTTGCTAGTTGAAGCAACCTTCTTTTTGAATTGTTTCACTTGGAATTTAAAATGAGAGAGACAAATGTTTATAAAAGGACGCAGAGATCTTCTCGACTACCCAATTTTAAGTTAATTCTATTAAATAACTTGTTCTTTCAATTAGAATTTGAAATAATCGGCTCTCTCCCGTCCCGCATTAGTGTCGCTGACATCTGGCAATTTGGATAATTGCACATCAGACCCTTTTTTGGAATGTCTGTCCCCCCACCACCACCTCGATGGACAAATATCCCAAACATGCCTTGATGTCCAGGAATGCCATGATATAGACCTTTTGTTGGGAGGGGGGGGGGGAGAAAAATTGCATTTGCATTCATCCTCTTTTTTTCACGGTTCCTCTGATGAATTCAAATTTCTTTTATTAAGGCTATTCCAAAAAAAAAATCATCAATATTCATGTTTTAATATAATTTTCACTGAATAAAAAAAAAAAAGAGAAAAAAAAAACTCATTACTCATTTCGAAATGAAAAAGTGTTATTAAAAACAAAAAAAAATTAAATAGGAGTATATTTGATACAAGTTTTTAAAAGATTATATTAATGTGCAAAAAGAATTTATAATAACAACTTCATAAAGTTTTATTTTAATCAACTCTAGGAGTCAGACGAATTTATGAGCGAATCCAGAGGTGTTTCTCGGGGGGGGGGCCTGGTGTGATTGGTCGCACAGCACACTATTTTTTCTTAATTTCGGTAATTTAAAAGCGCATTCTGTACTTGTTTGACAGAATATAAATAGTGATACAACAGGGGCGTATATAGAAATTTTTTCGGGGGGGGGGGGCCTGATCTCAAAAATTTTTCTTCGAAAAAAATTTTTTTTTTCGCGGAACCAAAGTTTTCCGGACACAAAAATTTTTGCCGCCCGCTGAACATTCCCTCTTTTGCAGAACCAAAATTTTTCCCCCGTCCGTAAAAATATTTTACCCTTTTTTAGAGACGCAAAATTTTTTTTCATGTACCGCCCGCAGGACATTCCCTCTTCCGCGAAACCAAAATTTTTCCCCCGTCCGTAAATTTTTTTTTTTTTTTTTTAACACTCACACTTTTTTCTCATTCACACTCCCATTCACACACACATACACACAGTCTTTTCGGCAACTTAGGCCATTTAAGACTTTAAACTCGTATTTATATAATATATATTTATTTGGGGTCCAGGCATTCTTATTTAAGCCATTTGGTATCCAAGTGGCTTAAATAAAATCATCGGACTGCCTGGGGTCCGAACCCGCGACGTTTAGTATACGAGGTTAGCACGCTAACCTCTACACCAAGCCCCGAGGGCCCTTAAACATTTGATTTGTATTTAATTCAAATCTAATTTTTAAGTGTTCATTTTTAAAATTTTACATTTAAAATAAATTAAAAAAAAAAGTATTTTTTTCAAATCTCGAGGGGGGTAATTACCCCCTTTACCCCCCCCCCCCTTGTATCCGCCCTTGATCCGCTTGCATTTTATTTAAATAAAAGTTCAAATTAGATTAGAATAAACAAAGGTCATAGCACAGAAACAGATCTATTCTCTAAAAAGTGACGTTAAAATTTAAAATAAACAAATAGGTGTTAAAAAGTAATGTAAAAACAATCAGCGCAAAAAAATGCTATTCTCTAAACATAGTTTTAACAGCGATGTTAACTTGTTGCTTTTATTTCAAAGCCATCAAATTCATAACCTTACTTTTTAGGTTAAGGACCCCATGTTTATTTTAAACAAGACGTTAAAATATTAAAGGCACTCCCTAGACATGGCATTAATTTTTAACACTATTCCTTTGGCTTTAAATTTTTGTTTCCAATCGGTGCCCAAATTGATTAAGGCAAAAAAAAAAAAAAAAAATTTGAAAATGTCTTGTATGTTCCAATGATTTATTTATTTAACATTAAACGTATAAAGTGTTAATGTTAAATAAATAAATCATTGAAACAAAAAAACCTTGTGTATCATACCTGAATTTAATTCTCCTATTAAATCATAATGTTTCAACTAGCGACAACGGTTACCAGTTTAAAATTAATAAGTCTTTTATGTGTTTAACGGCTCATGGAAAAAAAAAATTTCCTAATTAATTAACTAAAGGTAGAATCTAAGAAAGAAAGGTAGAAAGGGGGATTTGTCTATTATGAAAAAGAAGTTCTTTTTTTTCGACCAGTGAGTGTTGTACTTGTGTTTTTTCTTTGCTGACGTTTTTGTTCATAATTTCATTAATAATTAACAGATTTTTACGAATGAATGATTTTTAGAAAGCCAAAGAACTATAGAATATCTTAAATATATGTTTTTTTCATTCAAGGATACTTAAAATTGTATTAGGGGTAACCAAAGCAAAAAAACTTTTTTTTTAAACTTTTAGCCGTTTGCGGCACGTCTAAATGGCCTCTGATTGGGTCGAAACTTAAATTTTATATGTATTATAACTATCTGCATATTTTTAAAGGGTGTCGCTTTAAAAAAATCCAGGTAATATAAAATTAGAGCCGCTTTAGAGCACATTTTCTATTAAAATTTTATTTTCTCTATAGCTCTAAAGTCTGACGTGATGGGGCAAAAAACTGATAACATTTTTGGGCTACCCAAATACCCAGAAATAGCTTCAAATTCTCAGTGAGCCTATTAAAGTCCTTCAATATATTTCAAATAGATAATTATCAATCTGTATTTGTGTTTTTATTATTTAAACAAAAACAGACTACTTGTAACATCAGATAATCATCATTCCAGCCTGAGGTGACACTTTTTAATCCCCCCTCCCCCCCCCCCCCCGCCGAATGTTAGTAATTTCGAGCAACTGTCGACTGGAGCAGTGCAAATTAATCATTTCGTTGTTTGTCTTTGAAATGCAAATGATGGCCAACTACATAATTACGCCTTGGAATCCCACCTCATTGGTGAGGCTCGTTACTCATGCCACCTTTTTTTTTTTTGAGGTTGTCCACACACGTCAAATACATAATTACGTTTTACGTTTAAAAAAATATATATATAGATTTTTAATTTACACTTTGTTTGAACACAATAATCGTTTTATCCCCTCCCCCCTCCCCTCCCCCTCACCATTCTATTTGTCATCTCTATCGAGGAAATTGTTTAATTGAAAATTTTATAATTGCTCTCGCACTTCTTTTTTGTTTTTGTTTTTTGATTGGAAATAAAACTATATATAAAAATACCATATACGAGTTTTGTTGTTTTTTGATTTAATCTACAACCGCAGTTGATCAAACTTATTTATTTTTGTTCATTCGTTCGTCGTCATAGCCGGGAATTTAATTAATTTTCTCTCTTTAGTTTACTCAAACGCTAGTATACATAGTCTCTCTCTCTCTCGTTAATGTATTTACATTATGAAATCGGTTAATTAATTTTTTTAAATGAGTATTTACACCCAAAATGTTCTAATAGAATTTGCATCCTTATAAAATGAAATTTTCATCTATCGGTCATTTATGAATGGATTTTATTGTATAATAAAAATCAAAGATTTTTTTATTTTTTTTAACACTCACACTTTTTTCCCATTCACACTCACATTCATACACACATACACACGGTCTTTTCGGCAACTTGGGTCATATAAGACTTTTTACGATAACCGTTATTATGAATATCTATTAATATATATATAATAATTGCGGAGTGTTCGTCTGTCCGTATGTCATGCTCTGTTTGACCAACTTCCCGTTAGAATTTTGAAACAAAATTTTACAATCTTAGTGAGGACGTTATTGAGAGTCCCGGAAAAATACTCAGGTCCCGAAATTCCTATAACTTTTTGAGTTATTAATTCCTAAAATTACGATATCTTCCATAGGAAATGTATAGAGAAATATTTAAGAATTCTTTGCATTTATATATTCTTTGAATGTAAACAATTCCTCAAACAGACACTGGATTGGAATACGTAGTAATAATAATTTTCTTTTCATAATTAAGAAAAGGCGAGGGTCTGCCGCAGGCGGGCCTGAGCCATCTGGATAGACGCGAAGCCCGCCGCAGGCGGTCTTATTTAAGCCATCTGGTATCCAAATGGCTTAAATAAATTCATCGGACTGCCTGGGATCCGTACCCTCGAACTTTGGCATACAAGGCAGGCGCGCTACCAACCACGCCAAGCCCGAAGACAAATCAAATATTATTTAAGCAGAATTTCGTTTAATTGGAAACAGCCCAAACGTTGAATATAAAATAGAGATTTATAGAAAGTCTTGAGTAATTTTCACTTTTGTTTTTGGATGAAGGATTTTATGATATGAATGGAAAAGGCGGTCGAAAAGTTGCAATCGATTAATCATTTCTGAAAGTCGACTTTTCGACTTTCTATTTGACTTTTTAAAAACTATAAATCGTGCTTAGGAGATACTCAGTAAATATTAAATAACTGGTAAAGCCCTCCTTTGGCTACGCCCACTGGACCCCTGTTCTCGCCTTTGGCGATCAAATGCATCAAGTTTATTCTTGCTGACTGTTTGGAAATATTCAAAAATTCCCTCTCTGACTTCCGCTCCACTTTCTGTAACTCAAGCCAATCAGCGTTCGGCTGATCGGCACAGACGAAAGCTAGCCGCTAGCGCTTTATGTATAGTGATGATAATTATATTTATTTATTTATAATATAAGATTTATTAAGTATTTAATCATTTTATTAAATACAACACACTCGCACAGTGGCGCACCCCCGGCATCCCCCTAGTTTCGCCCATGGCCTTAGATGCCGAAAAAGACAACCAAATTTAGAAATTTCTAGTTGGCTGCACTGCTATTTTGAAAAATTTATTTTTATTTATTTGAACTTTTAAAGTTTTTAATCCAAATATCGTAATTCACTTAAAAAGTGGCCATCGATCATATATACTAAAAAAATCTCAATTGACACTTTGTCATTGTGTGATTGATAAGATGATAAAATTTTAGATTTATTTTCAGATTTGAGGGGGGAGGGATTGGAAATGTTAGTAAATAAAAATTCTCTCTTTACGAAATTACTCCTCAGGAAACAATATTTGACATTTGAAGGAATTTCAGTTCCATTGTGGACAGGAAGGTTAAACAAGCAAGAAGGTATGCAGCTAATAACTAAGTAACGAAGCCGAGTGAGTGGGTGAATACGAGAAACCAACCCTACCGTGTTATCATTAATTAGACATTTGAACGCCGGAATCTCATTAAATTTCAGGATGCCCAAATTTGATTTCGTTCTCGCGCAGTCACACAATATTTTTTTTTCTTTACCCTCTTTATTTATTTAATTTTTAAATAAATTTATTAAATTCAACCAACCCAAGGCTTTTTTTTTTTAATAGAGCCTCTGGGGATATGAAAAAAAAAGATTTAAAATGCTATTTTCAAACTACATCTTTATTTTTACTTTCTCTTATCTATATATATGTTAATATAGAGAGAGAGAAAGTAGAGGAGTCATGTCAAAAATTCGATGTCGAGATTTTGATGGATCTCCACGTTTTGAGGTCCCCTGAATCCAAAAAAATGGTTTTCGCGACATGGTCTGTCTGTGAACAAATTATCTCAAGAACGAAACGATCTAGATTGAAATTAAATTAATTTAAAAAGTCAGTAGTTTCTTTCTTGGTCAATTCACATGATGGTAATAGAGGATAAATAAAACGAATTTTTAAAATTAGTTTATATTTCAAAGCATCTGGGACAAGTTTGGAAGTTACTTGTTTGGGCACAATGAACGGTCGACTGAATTTTATAGTGAAAAGAAAATGGCTCTGAAGACGGCAGTTCATTGTGCTCAAACAAGTGGAAACTTGTGCAAACTTGTCAGCCAGATGTCCAAAATGATGCTCTGAAATATAAAACTAATTTTTAAGAAATTCGTTTTATTTATATCCTCTATTACCATCTGTGAATTGACCATGGGCGTAACTGCGGGGGTGCCTGGCCCCCCAGAAGGCTCGTGCCCCCCCCCTCCCAGAAGGCTCCTTGCCCCAAGAAAATTGAGAAAATATGGGGCTTTCCAGGCCCCTTGGAGGATAGCTGGCCCCATAGCCCCCCAGCCAAATTCTCTAGTTACGCCCATGGAATTGACCAAGAAAGAAACTACTGACTTTTTAAATTAATTTAGTTGTTTTATCGTAAAACGCTCCATTTTTAATAACCCTAAACTCTCAACTGTCAAACTCAGGGGGGGGGGGTGCACTCCAATGGGAGAATTTGAAATTGTGTGACGTCACGATTGCCACCCCAGTGAGATTTTGACGCTTTTATCCGCTAGAGAGCAGGGTAGTCAACCGATCATGTGATTTCTATATATATTATATTCAAATATTGTCAAATACGTTAAAATTGTCATTTAAAAGATAAGTATTGGATTTCATAATATACTTAAAAATGTTTTTAATTATATTTATATGTTTATTAACTATATTTCCATTTATATTTTTAGGAAAAAGAAAATGTTTAGCAAAAAATTGCAATAATTATGACAAACTAATGAAATTGATACCCTAAAGATCATAACAAATGGAAACATCAAATAAGATTAGTGCAAATCAAACAATTGTCAATATTTTTGACAATAGTTTGAGAACACCAAATATTCTTCAAAATTTATTATAGAAATGGAGAAAGATCATCCATTAAATGATACATCAAATTCCTTAGAAGTTTTTTCTTTTGCAGAGGATTCAGATGTCAGATTCGTCGACAAAACTATCAACTGGACAACTCGCCTAATTTACCAACAACTAACGTTACTAATTTTGATTCTTTTTCAGATCGTCACAAATCTATAACAAATGACAATTTAACTTTATTTATTTATCTCTTGTGTATTTTTGTTCATTTTTACATATTATAAATTTTTTTATTTCTTTTTTGTATTCTGTACAACTTAATGCAAAAAGGGCGGCAAATTCAAATCATGCGTTTATTTTGGGACACCCTGTATAAATATTTTCCATGTGTATAAATATTACATCTTGAATTCAAATGTACCGTTTTATTTCGAGGGAGGTTTATAAGTCTTTTATCCTTCTTCGCCACATCCTTACTACCTGGAGAGTGCTGCTTGCCTGGATCCCTGGCAGTCGGGTTATAAGCGGTTTCACAGCACACTTGAGGGTGAGCGATGATGTGAGACTAGCAATAGATCAGAGGCAGGTCGCCATCTTGGTGCTATTTGACCTAAGTAAGGCGTTTGACTCGGTCAATCATACCCTTTTGTGCGAGTGCTTGGACAGGCTTGGTTTGTCGAATTCAGCCCTGAATTGGTTTCATTCCTACCTGACTGGAAGAACTCAGAGGATCGTCGATGGCGATGGCAGGGCTTCGGACTTAATGTCGGTGTCCTCGGGGGTACTCCAGGGTTCAGTCTTGGGACCTCTTCTTTTTTCACTCTTCGTTAACGACATCAGTGGGCACATAACACACTCAAAGTATCATATGTTCGCAGATGACTTGCAAATCTATATTTCCTGTCCTTTTAATGAAATAGGCGCAGCGGTGTCGAGGTTGAATCATGACGTCGAGGCAATTTGTAGGTGGGTGGAGGCCAAAAACCTCAAATTAAACACTGAAAAAACCAAGGCTATCATCATCGGCAGCAATGCCTACATCAACAGACTGGAGGAAATCCCTCCAGTCAAAATTGGTAATAGAGCCTTGAATTCCTGTATTCGTTTTATTTTGGGATCCCAATCGACCAGCACATAACGCCCTATTACAACAGTTTGAGTTGGCTCAAACTGAAAAGTAGACGTAAATATATTCAAGGGTGTTATGTGTTTGGTCTCTTAAGGAATGAAAGGCCCTCTTATTTATTCAGTGACCTAAAATTCAGGAATACGCTGATCTCTAGAAATCTCAGGGTGCGTCCGCAGGATTTGCAGATGCCGAAGCATCGAACCGTCACTTATGGGAGGTCGTTCGCTGTCGAATCCGTCAGGGTGTGGAACGGTGTCCCGGACGACATAAGGAGATCAGGAACTCCTAGCCACTTTCAAGTACAAATTTTTCGATCTTTTGTTAAAAGAGCAGAGGGGCGCGATTGCCGTGCGACGATGAAGCTGAGGCGAGGAGGACATTGTAGTTATCAGTGATTTGGGAATTGTATAAATATTATTTTCAGATGCTCCAGGAGGCAGTAGCCTCAGAGCATAAATAAAAATCTATCTATCTATCTACTACTAG
>JAKCPI010010554.1:0-40791 GCA_023213315.1 Euborellia annulipes
AAACTTGTTTTTTACGACGGAGCTCAATAATCAATGTATAATTTTTCTCTTTCTTTCTCACACTTTAAAAATCTTCAATCTTTACTTTCAAACAAATATTTTTATTTTTCTACTTCATTAATTTACAAAAATTTCGATTAAATAATATAAATTGCGAATAAAAAAAAAAAAAAATTAAATATCATATTTCAAAATCAAAACAACACACACACACCAAGGCCCACTTAAAATATTCATTCCTCTTACAATTGCCGACCGGAGAGGAGCTCATCCCTGGCGCTCTCTCTCTCTAAACGCCTATAACTTCTTATATGTAGCTCTATCTACTAGCTGGGAAGAGCGAAGAAGTTTTTTTTATTTTGAGTTTTATTCTGGTGAAATTCGTATAAAATGTTTTTTTAAAGAAGACCACCCCATTCAAAAAATCTAATTACCTCATCAAGAGAGGTTTCAAATTGTAACATTTGATATAAATAAGAGAGAGATACGGGCCCCATCCTTTCCGAGTTATTGGAGGAATCCATCGCCATTTCGTCAAATCATCATCGCCTTCCTCAGTCCGGAGGGAGCCATCAAAGCGATTTTGCCCACGCCACAACTCCTGCGGGTCAACTGAGATAAGTCCGCTTCAATTTTTTTATTGTTCTCACCAAATCCTCGTGTGTGTTGTATATATTATAAATCATTTCCATTCAAAAAAAAATTTTTATGAAAATTTTTTTATTCTTAAATAAATTACTCAATTCAATTGTACTACTATTAAACAAAAAGATCAAATCAAAATTTATACATTTTAATCCAGCCTCTTAATATTTTAAATATACTTGAGCAAATGCAATGTTATGCGCCGGAGCCCGTCGAAATAGATACATAATTCTACCACTGTGTTAAACCCCACAAGTCATTGTAGCGAAGCCAATGACTGATTTCAACCATGTCAATTGTTATTAAACGAAAACAATCATTCAAACAATCTTTTAATTTAATAAACCAATCCTTAATCTCTACATTTTTTTTTTATTTATTAATTATTTTCCTCTAACCACAACTATTAATTTTAAGTTAAATTAAATTAGTGTATTTAAAGTAGGAACCGACCGAATATTCGGTTTCGGTTACGGTTTCGGCCAGTTTCAGCCAAAAATCATGGTTTCGGCCGTAGTTTCGGTTTCGGCCAAAAAGTGGCCGAACCTTTCGGCCGGCCGAAACCAGAGTCTGAAAAAATGGGATGAGACTCGCATGCAAAAAAAAAAAAAAGGTCAAATAATTTGCACTTGAGGGAGAAAAAAAATTTTAGTCTCCCTAAAAAAAAGGTAAAATGATTTTCACGGGAAGGGAAAAAAAAATTCAAAAAAAAAAAAGGAAAAAATGAAAAAAAAATTTTTATAGGAAATACAAGTTTTCGGTTTCGGTTACGGTTTCGGCCGAAACTAAGGTTGAGGCCGAATATTCGGTTTCGGTTTCGGGTTTCGGCTGAAAATCTTGTTTCGGTCGGACCCTAATTTAAAGCCCCTCCAAAAGGAGCAATTTTACACTTTAAAGTATATAATTAGAATTTAAATTTTAAGAACTTTTAGCAAAATTCAATTTATTTAAATTAACATATTTTTAAGGCGCGTAATTTAAAATAAAAAGTTGAAATTTATTTTCCGATTGAAAAAAAAAAAACATTTAGATGCAGTGGTACCAATATTTTCAATTTTTTTTTGTGTTTCGCAATGTTTTTAATAAAGACCTACATATCTTTGATTTTGTGTTGACATTATTTTCAACAAATTTTTTTTCTTTTTTTTTTTAGACAAAAATTACGATTCCTTTTTATGTAAAAAAAAATTCTCCCTTGGTGACGATAAATCACTTTTTTTTGGCCGGAATCCTTCTGCCAAACAGACCTCCAAACAAGACGATAATATAAACACTGGCACACACAAAAAAAAAGCGAATCCTGTCGAAAAAGGGATTAATTATTTCCCCCAAGGATCTTTGACCTTTTTTTTTTACTTTCTCTTACCCTATATTTTGATCTCTATTTGCCATTTTTATAAAATAAAAAAAAAAAAAAAAAAAAAACAAATTTGGATAAACAAACAAACAAAATAAATATCCCCATTTGCATATTTTGTTATTACCAACTATTAATAAAAAAAACATAAAAAAAAAACTCCTTTTTTTCTCTTTTGAGATGTTGAATTTGCAAACTAATTAAAAACTCATTTGTAAAAAGAGAAAAAAAATTCGCTAATGAATGACGTCATTTAAAAGTTTTTTTTTCTTATTTTTATAGGTATATTGGGAAAAGTTTGTCTAAAAAAAGTTTTTAGTTAATTACACGTATATTAATAAAAAAGAAATACATTGATGTTTTTTCTCTCTTTCTCCCTCAAAAAGAATTAAAGTTAATTTGTTGAAAAACATATTTTTAAATTTAACTAATTTATTAGGAAAAAATTATTTCATAAATAACATAAATTTATTTTTTATTATATTTTCTAAAAACTGCCATTTTTCTGAGTAAAATGATATACAACACTTGTATTTTAATTTATTACAATTAATTAAAAAATCGTCTTTTTACTTTGAGGTGAGAAAGCGTCTGTCTGCCCACCATTTTTTTTCAATCCCCTCAAAAACAAAGAATATAATTAATTAGAATTTAATTGTAAAATAATTAATTATATTTTATATTATTATTATTTTATAATTATTTATTTACATGGAATAATTTAATCAAATCAAATTTTTTATTTAATTTAAAGAAAAAAACGCGGTTTTAATTTCATTTGCCAATCTGAATTAAAAAAAAAAAATTGGATGTGGCCACCAAAATTCTTTTAATTAATTTTTGCTTTGTGAGGCGTATTTAGTCACACCATATTTTAATTAATAACTGAAAATTAAGTTTTTTTTTTTAATTGAAATATCAGCTTTTTTTCTCGAATCCAAAGATTATATTTGTGATTGATGAGATGAAGATTGAATTGAATGAAATCCATTCATTCGAATTTAAAGCCCATTCAAGCGAATCTAACATTTTATATTATTGATATATTACGTCCATATAAGCCTAAATACGTTTTTATAAAAATAAAATGAAATTTGAAACTTAATTTTATTAAATAAAAAAAAAAAAATTATTTAGAAAATTAAAATTAAAAATCTCCATCCTAATTGAAAAATAAAATCTTAATTTAATATTTATATGATTAATTATATATTATTATTTGTAAGATTTAATTTCCACTTTTACTTTATAATTCATTAACTTTAAAATTATTTGACTGATTTTCAAGGTTTTTTTTTAACAAATGAGATTTAATTTAAACCTTTTATTAATAATTCAATAACTCCGAAACTATTTGACGGATTTTCTTGGGGTTTTTTTTCATTGAATAGTAAATTTAACAACGGTACTTTTAGGCTAGGATTATTTTGATAGAACACATTTACGGTGTGTGTAGAAATTAATCATTAAACAAAAATTAATTTAAATTATGCTCATTAATTTAGAAAAATGAGAACATAGCATAAATGGATCTATGTTCTGATAATTCACAAGCCTGGGACTCCTCTTAGGCCAGGGATAACTAGTTATGGCACCTCTAATGAAGGCTTAAGTAATTTTTAGAGAAATTGGTTCATAATGAATATAGACTCAAAAATTCCAATCAGATTATTGAAAAAATAAAAAATGTGGTTTTGCTTGGTGATTAACTGATGGACAGTTTTGATGTCATCAATCTATTTCCAACCATACCATTGGACAGTGTTAGAGATGTGTTAAAAAAGGAATGTTGCTAGATAGGGACTTGATTTGTTTCTTGAGGCATAAGATATAACAAAAAAAATATATTCTGTATATATAAACTTTACCCGCACTACAGTTTTCTACTGTTGCCAAGTGTCGTTACACATCCATTTTGATATATGACCCAGGGGGTCTCCTTGTTAGACTATTTATAATTTCAAATAAATTATCTAAGGAAAAAATTAACGTTCTATTAAAAAACTTTATTTTTTTTTTTTCGTTTCAAGTAAAGTTGTTTGACTTCACCCTCACTTGACTTCACTTCAAACCTTTTCATTTTGTTTTGTAAGTCAAATAAATTTTTTTTTTTTTATTTATTTTCTGAATTTTCATGTTGATAATAATAATAAAAAGTTTTTTTCTCTCTTTCTCTCTTGTGTCATCGGATTAAAAACTTGTCCTTTTTTTTATTATTATTTAAACAAATACAACATTGAATAACAAAAAAAAAAATTGTAAAAATAAATAAAACATTTAATTTAAAAAAAAGAGAGATGTTTGGGTCATGAATATTAATTTTCTAGAAGGAATATATAAAATGATTTACTTTTTTTTTTTTTTACTTTTTACTAAATATCGTAGGTGCGTTTTTTAGAAATAAATTCCTCCTCCTGTTATGCTGGAAAATTTTAATATTTTTTATAATTAATAATTTAACCAAAGACATTGATAAAGGAAGTCTAGACGTATCAAACAATTACAAACGTAAGGTCTAGTTAAGAGAAAGATCCTATTCTTTCCCATGGGTAATAAAATTGTTATCAGCACTATTATATAGCGGCTGGAAAGGAAGACTTCCCACGACCGTGGGAACGATATATGATTTTGTTGAGTTGCTAGGACATATGCAAAGCAATATGAACTGTCGAGTTGCACCTCGACGTCAACAAAAATAATATAGAGTATGCATTTACCGTGCTACCTTGTCCCCACCATCGATTTGAGGGCTATATAAGCTCCAGAGCGGACAAAGCAATCAGCTTTGCCTCCCGACTCACTTACTGTACATCTATATCTTATACAAGGAGCATAGCCTCCCGACTCACTACAAGTATATTTATTTTATTTATTCTTTGTGTTGAATAAACCTTTTAAACATTTTAAACGCATCTTATTGAATCTCCGGGTTCCAAGTAACCAACAGAATACTTGGTGGTGGCGGCGATACCAACAACATCAGGGAGCAACAGCGACAACGCCCAATCATAACACACGCAATGGATTGGTCTATTGGCCTAGGGAGTGAAAATAAAATGGTTTTGTCTGTTTGAGTACGGGTCATTGTCTAACACTAAGGGCAGGCGGACTACCTAGAGACCCCCCCTTAGAGCTTAGTTCTTTTGAGGCTTGAAGGTTTTTTTTAAAGATTGACCACGAGGTCAAAAATCACAAAAATTGATTTGTCTTTTGAAGGTGGAGTCCGGCCCGGTGCCTAACATTAAGGGGCAGGCGGACTGCCTAGAGACCCCCCTTAGAGCTTAGTTCTTTTCTAGGTTGGCGGTTTTTTAAAGATTGACAAGAGGTCAAAATCCCAAAAATTGATTCGTTTTTTGAGGGTGGAATCTGGCCCGTTCCTAACACTAAAGGGCAAGCGGACTGCCTAGAGACCCCCTTAGTTTTCTTTTTGTGATTTGAAGGTTTTTTGACCAAGGGGTCAAAAATAACAAAAATTGATTGATCTTTCGAGGGCTAATGCAGTCCGATCCATTGTCTAACACTAAGAAGCAGGTGGAGAGCATAGATGACCTCCCTTAGTGCTTTTGTGGCTTGAATGTTTTTTTTTTTTTTTTAAGGATTGACCAAAGGGTTAAAAATGCTGATCGTTTGGTCTGTTGAGGGTGAATGTAGTCCGGCTCGTTTTCTAACACTAAGGGGCTGGCGGAGTGCCTAGAGACCCCTCTCTTAGTTCTAGGGTGTAGCTGCTACTCAGCGACTGTTCCTTGCCCAATTTTCGTCTAAAACGTTAATTTTGATCACTTTGTATTATTTCTTTAATTAAAAATTACCTTTCTTTTATTTCAAGTGATACAACACATAATTACGATTCTTTTTAATGTTTTGAATTTTGACAATACAATACCAAGAAGAATAAACATTAAATTTTGAGGAAAAATGCTCATTGGCGATCAATAATTAAAAATTTGAACGATAGATGGCACCAGAGAACATTATTAATTAGTTAGTTTTAAATTAGAAGCCGGGGGAGGGGGTCTGGCAACCGAGTAGAGCAACAGTCACCCCAATCGTTGCTTTTAAGTGATGCCAAGCACTGCAAAAGCTCGCGATTGGTGACCCAGCGTGTGGAACGTCCCTCAGTAGCTATCGATATTATGTATTTTCAATTGAATAAATAGTCTCTGTAGCCGAAAAGTGTTAAAAATAGTTTTAAATTATAATAAATGTAAATAATTTGAAACTTTTTTTTAAATAATAATACTCTAGTGCCATCTATCGTTCAAATTTTTAATTATTAACCGCCACAGTGTCAATGACCGTTTTTCTCAATATTTCATGTTTAGTATTCAATATTTCTGTTTTTGTTTTTTTTTTTAATTTTTATCTTATGTAAGTTAATTCTCTGATTGGATAATTTTCTTTCAAGAGATTAAATTGTAACGTAGAAGACAATTTCAAGTCTTGAATTTTACATTCATTTGATGAATAAAAAGACAAGAACCCCCCACCCGGCAAGGGCGAGTAATTAACTCAACTTGAAACACACAGAGGGAGAGAAAGAGATAGCAGGACCTTTTTAGGAAAGTCATTATCATCAGGCAGAATAATTAGATGATATTCGCAGCAATAGAATAGGAATTAAACAAATAAGAAAGAGAGAAAGAGAGATTGGGAAATTTAATAGGAATTAGTTTCTGTGTATGTGTATGTGTGTTTGTGTGTATCAATTGTTATTAGAATAGAAAAGGAAAGAAAATAGAGTTAATTAATTAAATGGCACAACATGAAGTTATTTGAATATTAAAAAAAAGAAGTGTGGTAAACGTAACGCTTTAAACTCACAGTCGTTAGTTAGGGAGCATTTTTTGGACAAAGTTCTTTTACAGTAGGGTGAATTGGGAGACGTAACGTGACAAAAAAGCGTTACAGCGCTTGAGCGCCGGCGGAGTGAGGCGAGGCTAGCCGAAGTCTGCATAGCTACGCCCACCCCCCACCGGCTCTAGAGAATTATCTTTCTCTCTATGTGTGTGAGTGCGAGTATCGAACCACTCACATACTTGTTTTAAAAATAAATAATTATTTTCTTTTTTAAATAATATTCATATTAAATTATATTAGGAGTTGAAGAAAAGGCGTGAGGAACTTCGTTCCTGGTAATTTTAATGTAAAAAAAAAATTCATGTTTACAATTTTTTAATAATTAAAAGAACAAATGAATTTATTTTAACTGACTAGCTATTTGGTCCACCATAGGCTCATTTTTTTTTACTTTGTCTTACCTCTATATATGTTAATATATATTGGATTCATGTCAAAAATTCGATGTCGAGATTTTGATGGATATATGTTTTGAAGTTCTCTGAATCCAAAAAAGTGGTTTTCGCGACATGGTCTGTCTGTGTATGTGTGTGTGTTCAATTTTAAGCATGAAGAAATTGAGCTAGGAGGTTGAAATTTTATATTTAAGTTAAACACCCCACCTGGAGCGTGAAAATAAGCTTTTAAGGTGGCGTCTCGAAAAGCCGTTAGAAAGCTTTTGACTACCGAGTTCCTCTAGGCGGCAAGAGATGGCGTTAGTGCTCCCCATAGGAAAACAAGGGACAAATTGCATTTCATTCTAGACTTTCCAGCTAATTAATTAAAGGCAAAAAATTAATTATTTTTTAACACAATGATTACTAATTTAATTATCTACAACTTATAGAGCTCCTTTTTTTAAAATATCTTTTATTTAATGCGATTAATCTAAAAAAAAATTTTTTTTTTCGAAAATCAAAAAAGGGCTTCTCTAAGTGTAGATATTTTAAATAGCTTTAATTTAAAAAAATTTGAGGTCGATAGCTTCAAAATTGTGGCAGCTGGAAAGTCCCAAAATTAGCACCCCGAGACGCGCACCTTAATCAAAGTCGGCCAAAGAGTACTAGTACTTTACTGATGTGATTGTTCAGTTTTTTTCCATTTTCTCAAAATTCGTTCCAACGATTTTTTTTTTTTAATTCATAAATCAACTATTTTTTAGATGCTCTTTAAAATGTATATTCTCATTTTGCCAATGAAATCTTCTGAAGACTACTTTACTCTTGTACTTCATAGAGAAGATAGGAGAAATGGTTGCCATGGTAACAAAATATAAATACTTTCCCATACTTAGAAATTTTACATCTTGAATCCTAATATATAGGCGGAAACTAAATATATGTCAACACGAAAAATCTGGTGTGACAAGCACAGAGCACAACTTTTGATTACCGAAGGTAAGAGAAAGTTGTGTGCTGTACGCCAGTCACACCAGATTTTTCTTTATTTGATTTGGAATTTTAAATTTCAGTTTTTTTTTTTTTTTTTTTTTAAATAAAAATCAGTCTTTCTCAGCATTTTCTCTGTTATAGTGAATTTTTATTTAAGTACAAATCCTTGTATTTTTTTTTTTTTATTTGTATTTTGAACAATAAATAAAATCTCTCTCTCTTTCTTTCAATTTTATTATCTTGAAAACATTATCCCCTTTTTCCCCCTTCTTCATCGTAAAATTTACTGACTTAAAAGACATTAAAATAAAATTTAAAATACATTTGCAAAGGCAGGTCGTATTAAAAACAAAATGGAGGATAAGTCAAATAAATTAATAATCATTTAATGATCTTTCATTAATATTTTATTAGACGAATAAATAAATAGCATTCATAATTTATGAATATAAAAATAATATATATTCATAAAATTTTATTAAAAATTAAATAATCAATGTTCAGTTATTTATTCATCAAAATTAATTTTTTTTATTCATATTTTTATTCAATATCGAAATACAAGGGAGGTAAAAATTTTTTTATTTAGTTTACATATATTTTTTATTGTTTATTCTTAATCTTGCTATTTTTCTGGTTAAAATGATATGCAACACATATAATTAAATTTATGGGAATTTATTAAAAAAACTTATTTTTCATTTGAGGTGAGAAAATCCGCCATTATTTAGTTTTAACGTAACAATAAACAAAGAATCTAAATATTATATTAATAATAAATGTTTGATTTAATTAAAAATGGACAAATTAAGATAATTTCAAGAGTTAATTAATTGATTTCGTTTATTATTATTTTATAACAATCATATTATTTTCTTTGTTGTATTGATTTTCTTCTAAAATGGCGGACCGACGCTCTCTCGCCTCAAATAAAAAAGACGTTTTTTTCATTATATAACTATAAATTTATTACAAGTTTTATATATAATTTTAATCAGAAAAATGGCAGCTTTAAGAGCATACAATTAAAAAACAACGTTAATAGTATCATGATTTTTGATATAAGATTTTTAAATAGTGTAAAACTTAAAATCTTTCAATTTCTTTGTTAAGAAAAAATTGTAAATATAAAATTGTGTTTCTTCTTTATTTTTATCTTCATTGATAACATTTTATTCTGTTTGTGTGTATGTGTGTGTCTGGTTTAAGTTTCGATCAATAAAGAGACACATAGAATAGTGTGTCTGTATGTGTGTGTGGTTTGTCGAATAAGTTAGAAGAGAATTTCAAAACTTTGTTATTTAACTCTCCATTTTCAACACATTCTCAAACACACACACACACGTTCTCTTTTTCTCTCATATTTTCAAATTTATTTTCATTTTTTTTTTTTTTTTTGTTTTTTGTTTCTTCATATAACTTATACTATTTTATTCTTTCTTTCTATTTGATTTATTTTATTAAATCATTTTATTATAAAGTCTAAAAGGGAATGAAATAAACTTTTTTTTTTTAAGTAGATATGGCAAAAAATCAAAGCCTTTTCTAAAAGTACGCTATTTTTTAAAATGATTTACTAGAAAAATATTCCATTTAGTAGGTATTTTCAGCATATAGATTTTCAAACAATATTATATCCAAAAGCCAAAAATGAGCTTGCTAGTCACCGTTAATCACTGATATTGAATGAGCTTTTGGGGTTAGGAGAGCGAATGTGGCTTCAGCCCTCCACCTCCTCTTTCTAAATCTCAAAAAAAATATTTAAATATTAGTTTGAACGAGAAATAAAGGGTTAAAACTGTGAACACGTATAAATTAGCCTAAATCAGGCATGATAGTTACCGTTAATCAGTGATATAGAATGAGATTTCGGAGGTGGGAAAGCGAATGTGGTTTCGACTTAAAAAAAATCTCAATATAAATATATAAATATTAATTTGAACGAGAAAATAAAGCCTTAAAGCTTTAAACAATATTATAAATTAGACTAAATCGTGCTTGCTAGTTACCGTTAATCACTGATATCGAATGAGATTTCGGAGGTGGGAAAGCGAATGTGGTTTCGACTTAAAAAAAATCTCAAAATAAATATATAAATATTAATTTGAACGAGAAAATAAAGCCTTAAAGCTTTAAACAATATTATAAATTAGACTAAATCGTGCTTGCTAGTTACCGTTAATCACTGATATCGAATGAGATTTCGGAGGTGGGAAAGCGAATGTGGTTTCGACTTAAAAAAAATCTCAAAATAATATATAAATATTAATTTGAACGAGAAAATAAGACCTTAAAGCTTTAAACACTATTATAAATTAGCCTAAATCGTGCCTGCTAGTCACCGTTATTCACAGATATTGGATGATATTGAGTTGAGGGAGGCACTGAGGCTTTAACCCTCTACTTTCTTCAAAATAAATAAATAAATTACCAGGTATATATAAAAATGAAGGGGAAATAAAGCTTCAAAACTTTTAACGCTTTTATAAATCAGCCTAAATCGGACTTGCTAGTTACCATTAATCACCAAAAATTTTTTTTTTCATTTTTTCTTCTAATTTGTAAGATATTCTCTTTGCAAAAAAATATTTTAAATACAGGTGCTTGAACTTTCCATTTTTTTTTCTCATTATACAAATTTCTTTCGATTTCACAAAGAATTTTTTTTTTTATTTTTTGTCAACATGCCTCTTTTGTTTTGTTGAATATTTTTTTTTCTCTCTGTCTGAATAAATGAAATAATTTTGTATTAAAACCTCTGAGGCCTAAAAAAGGAGAGAGGTTATATTTTCCATTTTGAATATTATTATATGGCAAAGGGTATTTCCAGTTCAAGTCACATGACTGGCTAAATGAATGATTCTCTCTTGCTCTCTATGTGCGATTTTAAATCTCATTTACATCAAAAGACAAAGACACAGAGAGAGAGAGATAAAGAAAACTTTTGTAAATCTCTATTAACTTGAATGGGAAATAGACATTAAGCTCAAAAACGGCGACTCTAAGTGAAGAATTAAAACGTCTAATAGTAGCTTAAATGAATGAATTGAATGACAATTAAAAAGAAATTCCTTTGTCTTATTATTTACTTCAGAAAACTGTCAGAGTATTTTGTTAAATTAGCAGGTGAAAAGAAAAAAAAATTTTGCCTCAATTTCTCCTTTAACGTGAAAATGGTTATTATGACTTTTATAAAGGAGAAAATTTTCTACAATTTTTATTTGAGCCATTTCTTTTTAAATTCTATTATTTTTGCGATTTTATAAGAAAAATGTAATTTTAAGAAATTAAAAAAAAAAAAATTATATACACTTTGTGTGTTGTATTTTGATATCTATTAAGATCAGAAAAAATTGTATAAGCAAAAGTTGTAGAAAATTTTCTCATCTATAAAAAAGATAATAACGCTTTTTAACATAGAGTTAATATTTAAAGAAATTTTGCTGGAAATTTAGGAAAACACCGAGACTTTAATTTGTTTATAATAATTTAAAACCTCTCTAGCTCGCTCACTATTGGGTATATAAAAAAATTATTTAAATAAAAATTGTCGTAAATCTTCTCATCTACAAAAGTGATTATGACAATTTTTGTTGTTGACGTAATAGTTAAAATGTTATTTTTTTCAAAATCTAAAATTTCTTAAAATTTTGATCTTACAATAACAAATTCATTCCACTGTGGTTCGGTCCCTATTGAGTTTTTATAAAATTTATATAAACAAAAATTATTATAAATTTTATCCTCTACAAATAACTATTCTCAATTTATTCAAAAGACTCAATGGATAAAGAGATATTGTTGAAAAACTAGAAAATCTTCAAAACCTTAACTTATAATAATAAATTTCAAACCACTATAGCTCACTGAATTATGAGTGAACAAAAAAAATGTTTTAAATAAAAGTTGTAGGAAATTTACTTATCTATAAAAAAGAAAATAACTATTTGTGCTCTACATTCAATTATTAAAGTGATTGTTGAATGACTATAAATTTCCAAAAATTTTATCTTATAATAATAAATTTCAAACCACTATATCTCACTCAATTTTGAGTTAATAAAAAAATGTTTCAAATAAAAAATGTAGCATATTTAGTTATCTTTAAAAAATATAATAACTATTTATACTCTATAGTCAATGATTAATGAGATATCGTTGAAAAACTATAAAAACTACAAGAATTTTATCTTATAATAATAAATTCAAACCACTATAGCTCACTCAATTTTGAGTTAATATGAAAATGTTTCAAATAAAAGTTGTAGTAAATTTACTTATCTATAAAAAATATAATTTTATTAAATATAAATTATATTTATACGCTAAAATCAATTATTAATTAGATATTTTTGAAAAAATAAAAAAATCAAATAAGTATGAAATTTCAATATGGTGACGGGATTAATTACTTTTATTATCGATTTGTTTAATCTAATTAACGTTAGGAGTTCTTTTTTCTTCTCTCTTTGACACTTTTTTTTTTTCATTTGGACCTGAGGTGAGAGTTCTTTGAGGCTAAACTTACACTTTTCTAAAAAAAAAAAAAAAAAAACGAGGAATTTTTTGAGGCGAAAGAGAAAGAGATAGAGAGGGATGTATTTGAGATTCCAGTGGTCTCTTCTGTGTTTGGGTGGTATTTAATTAACGCTCCACGCCCGGATGCCGTTGACATGTATAAACCAATATGAGGTTAAAAAGGGAGAGAGAGAAAGAGACAGACAGACGAGCGAACCAACGGACGTAGTATGTACTAAAGTACTTGGCAAGAATGAGATAGATAGAGAATGTGAATAGTCTCTCTCTGTGTGTACTTTAAAGGTAATTTATTATTCTCTGTCACGTTACCACCTGCGTGTATATATACCGGTATAAATTCTATATTATTAAACATTTTTTGAATATTTTTTATTTACTAAACAATTTAATATTTTTGTTAGATATTTAATAATAAAATATATTTTTTGAATTTCATTATTGGATATTTTATCTGCTTTAATATCTTTTATTTTATATATAAGAATTCATTTTATTTAATATTTTGTTTTGTTTTAAAAGTAATATGATGGTAAAACGCCATTAGTTTAAAAAAATCCATAGGATTATTCAATGAAAAAGAAGAGAAAAGAGAAAAATTCAGAGAAAATGTTTTATAAGAGGATAAAAATGTATATTAATCAATATTAGAAACCATAAATTAATGTTTTTTAAGCTTTAAATGCATATCCGTAAAATTCTCTTGACTTTAAAAAAAATCGCATAAAAATCCGTCCAGTAGTTTCTGAGTAAATGTGTTGTAACAAAACAGAGAAGTTAAAATTTAAATCTCACAATTATTCTTCTATAATTAATCAAATAAATATTAATATTAAATTTGATTGATTTTTAAATTTAAATTATTTTAATTAATATTTAAATTGTTTTTGAAAAAAAAAAAATATTCAAATTTTAAGTTATTGTATCTCATTAATTAAATGATTTAGAAAAAAATGTTTCAAACAAAAGTTGCGGAAAATTGTTTTCTTTATTAAAATCTTAATTTTTTTTTATATTTCTCTTTGAGCATATCATAGAAAAATTAAAAAAAAAGAAAAATGTCTTTAGATTTTTGAAAATTTTAAGTTAACTATATCTCTTTAACTATAGAGTTAAGAAAGAAATGTTTAAAAGAAACAAATTTTATCCTTTATAAAAATGCTTATGTCACTTTTTCTACTAAACTTACAATTTAATGGATAAAATGACAAAATAATAGAACAATTCAAATTTTTTTTTCTACTAAATTATTAATTACACTGTTAATAGAATTCAAATTTATCTATTAAAAAAATTTCTTTTTTTTAATTAGATGTTCTATATATCTACATAAGCATGGATATATAAATAAAAAAACGCTATATATATATATAAAAATCACACAAATCCTCTTTTGAAAAATAAATTGCATGGAATTTAATTTATTTGAACGAAATGTAAATTTTATTCATGAATTTCGACCTCACCCCCCCCCTCTTATTTCTTTCTCTCTTTCGTTCTGTGTCTTAAAAAAAAAAAAAAAAATGAGGCGAGAAAAAAAATGATGTCAAAGGATAAGAAGAAAAAAAAAAAATATCAAAAGAAATGAATGAAAGTCATTTAAACTCCTAAAAAAAAAATAATACAAAATTGGATTAAATTTACTAATCGCAATCTATTGACTAAAAAAAAAAACTGACGTTAGTTAAATTAGAGATATTTATTTCTTAAAAAAAATTTCTACTCATACTTCATTATCTCCTTAAATAATAAATCTAACCTATAAACAAAACCGTATATCATTTTTATAAAAGACAAAATTTACTACAACTTTTGTTTGAAACATTTCTTTCTTAACTCTTTAGTTAAAGAGATATAGTTAACTTAAAATTTGATATTTTTTTTTTCAGTTATTATATTAAAATTATTTAAATTTAAAAATCAATCAAATATAATATATATTTGATTAATTATAAAATAATAATTGTGAGATTTAAATCTTAACTTGTCAGTTTTGTTACAACACACATGTACTCAGAAACTACTTGACAGATTTTTATGAGATTTTTTTTAAAGTGTAGAGAATTTTACGGATATGCATTTAAAGCTTAAAAAACATTCATTTATGGTTTCTAATATTGGCTAATATACATTTTAATCTTCTTATAATCTGTTTTATGTTTTGCCATATATTTTCTCTTAATTGAATAATCCTATGGATTTTTTTAACCAATGGCGTTTTTCCATCATATTACTTTTAAAACAAAACAAGATATTAAATAAAATGAATTCTTATATATAAAATAAAAGATATTAAAGCAGATAAAATATCCAATAATGGAATTCAAAAAATATATTTTATTATTAAATATCTTACAGAAATATTAAATTGTTTAGTAAATAAAAAATAAAAAAATATTCTAAAAATTACTACAACTTTTGTTTGAAACATTTCTTTCCAAACTCCATGTTAATTACAAATTTTCAAGAATATTTAAATTTTTCTACAAGTTCCTCAAAGAGGAATAAAAAACTACATTAGGATTTTTATTTATGATAAAATTTGCTACAACTTTTGTCTGAAACATTTATTTCTAAGTTAATTGATTAATGAGAAACAACAACTTAAAATTTTTTAGTTTTTTTTTTTTTCAAAATCAATTTAAATAAAAAAATCTGGTGTGACTGGCGCACAGCACACAACTTTCTCTTACCTTCGGTAATCGAAAGTTGTGTACTGTGCTTGTCACACCAGATTTTTTGTGTCGATATGTATTTAGTTCCCGGCAGTAGGGAATATTTGAATTCAGATGTAAAATTTATAAGTATGGGAAAATATTTATATTTTGTTACCATGGCAACCATTTCTCCTATCTTTCCTATGAAGCACAAGAGTAAAGTGTGCTTCAAACAATTTTGAGGGCAAAACGAGAATATACATTTGAAAGAGCATCTAAAAAATAATTGATTTTTTAATTTTAATCAAAATCGTTAGAGCGAATTTTGAGAAAATCGAAAAAAACTGAAAAAGTAGATCAGTAAAGTACTAGTACTCTTTGGCCGATTTTGATTAAAAGCTTATTTTTCCGGTCCCGGGGGGTGTTTAACTTAAATATAAAATTTCAGCCTCATAGCTCAATTCCTTCATGCTTAAAAGTGAACACACACACACACACACAGAGACAGACAGACAGACCATGTCGCGAAAACCACTTTTTACTTTCTCTTAACTATGTATATATGTAATATATATATAGAGAGAAAGTATTGGATTCATGTCAAAAATTCGATGTCGAGATTTTGATGGATCTTCACGTTTTGAGGTCCCCTGAATCCAAAAAAGTGGTTTTCGCGACATGGTCTGTCTGTGTGTGGGTGGGTGGGTGTGTGTGTGTGTGTTCAATTTTAAGCATGAAGGAATTGAGCTACGAGGATGAAATTCTATATTTAACTTAAACACCCCCCGGGACCGGAAAAATAAGCTTTTAATCAAAATCGGCCAAAGATTACTAGTACTTTACTGATGTACTTTTTCAGTTTTTTTCGATTTTCTCAAAATTTGCTCCAACGATTTTTTTTTAAAATTCAAAAATCAATTATTTTTTAGATGCTCTTTCAAATGTATATTCTCGTTTTGCCCTCAAAATTGTTTGAAGCACACTTTACTCTTGTGCTTCATAGGAAAGATAGGAGAAATGGTTGCCATGGTAACAAAATATAAATATTTTCCCATACTTATAAATTTTACATCTGAATTCAAATGTTCCGTACTGTCGGGAACTAAATATATGTCGACACAAAAAATCTGGTGTGACAAGCACAGTACACAACTTTCGATTACCGAAGGTAAGAGAAAGTTGTGTGCTGTGCGCCAGTCACACCAGATTTTTTGGATTCAGGGGACCTCAAAACGTGAAGATCCATCAAAATCTCGACATCGAATTTTTGACATGAATCCAAAACTTTCTCTATATATATTACATATATATATAGGTAAGAGAAAGTAAAATTAAAATTATTTAATTTTAAAAATCAATCAAATTTAATATACCGGGTGGGCCATTAGTGCGTGGACGGAAGATTGTGGGCTTGTTAACGGACATTTTTAAAGTTTGTTGATCGTATATAATGTGGGGGCTTTAGGGCTACAAATTAAAAATATTTTTGTTCCAATTGCACTTTTTATACAGGGTGACCCATATCAAAGTTATGTTTTTTTAAATGGAACGCCCTGTATATTATTGCATATTTGGATTATACGGTCAATTTTAGTATGACTTTATGTCATGCAATGTATTCCAAACCAAACCGTTTAGCCGCAAATCGGGTTTTTGTGAAAAAATTGCTGTCTGAAAAAAATTGAATATCAAGAGAACCATAAGACTTAGGGGACTGTTCTTTTGTGATGTTACTAATCATGAAATGTACTAATGTAGGCCAGATGGGTAAACCGAAATTATTCTTGTATTGGGAGATATGGCCATGCCAAATTTGAAAATTTCAAACATGGATAACTTTATTTTTTCAAATGGAACATGCTACTTTTTTTATGCCAAGGGACGTGAAATTTACTTCTCTTTCTAATGACATAAGGTTGTCTATATCTATCTTTGGTAGTTTTCTTTTTATTCCAAAATATCTGATAACGAAAAAAAAAATACATTTATTATAGACAAAACCATTTTAAAAAACAATCCAAACGCAAATAGTCCAGTCAAAATAGACTAAATTATGATTCCAGTTTGCATTAATTCCCAACAAGCTGGATTTTTGTGCAGGTCTTGAATACGTCATTACAAATGATATGTCAAAAGTCCCCATCGATCCCGCTTGTGCGTTGTTTTTTATTCGAGGTCAAAGGTCACAAATTTGCGTTTTTTGCGTATATCTCTGAAACAACGAGAGCTATCGAAAAATGGTTTAGACAAAATTTGTAGATCGTAAAATTGTCTACAAAAACTATCTCAACACTTTTTCTTCTACAAAGCATCGCTTTCGAGATATCGTGACTTTAGAGCGCAGAAAAGTCGTACTTTCGACTATATGCACACATTTCCGCACCACCTCTGAGGTAGTGTACACGGCGCTTTTTTTTAACGTGGTTTCCCCAGTAGGAATACTTCACAATATATTTTGATCGAGGGAATGTAATGGGACACTATTTTATTGATGAAATTTTTTTTTTTATTTAAATTTAATGAAAATTTTAACAGCAAGAAAATTACATCATCATTCAACATCAAATTCTTCATAGTCACTCGTTTCTTCTTCATCACTGTCTTCTTCCTCTTCTTGCTCGATTTGTGTAGACTGCTCCAAGAAGAGAGATATATCAGTTATATCCTCATCAATTTCGAAACAATCTTCATCTGTTGTATTTGATTCAATGTTGGTGCAAGATTGGCCTTGACAATTGGTACATACCGATGAACAATACAATCCAACTTTTCTGCACCCGCAATTGTTTGTGCAGCCTTTTTTGCAATTACAAAAAATTGTATTGAGTAATTTTTCTGGAGCAGGTGGCAGTAAAGTCTGGATTGGCTCCAAACTATTATTCATCAATTTCCAGCCCCAATCTTCAGGATTTAGATCATTGCCTAGCAGATGTTATCCTCACCAATGGAATTCGTGTTCTCCTTGCTATGTATGGAGCTCCAAAAAAAATGGAATCGATAGACAAGTATAGATATTTGAGTTTTGTGAAAAATACAAAAAACAATAAGAGAGTGCAGTTATCTTGTCTCCCTCCAACATCTGCTTCTGCTAATCAACACTTGTTTCGTGTGTTCTACCAAGTGCAAGTGTGGCTAGGCAATGATCTAAATCCTGAAGATTGGGGCTGGAAATTGATGAATAATAGTTTGGAGCCAATCCAGACTTTACTGCCACCTGCTCCAGAAAAATTACTCAATACAATTTTTTGTAATTGCAAAAAGGCTGCACAAACAATTGCGGGTGCAGAAAAGTTGGATTGTATTGTTCATCGGTATGTACCAATTGTCAAGGCCAATCTTGCACCAACATTGAATCAAATACAACAGATGAAGATTGTTTCGAAATTGATGAGGATATAACTGATATATCTCTCTTCTTGGAGCAGTCTACACAAATCGAGCAAGAAGAGGAAGAAGACAGTGATGAAGAAGAAACGAGTGACTATGAAGAATTTGATGTTGAATGATGATGTAATTTTCTTGCTGTTAAAATTTTCATTAAATTTAAATAAAAAAAAAAATTTCATCAATAAAATAGTGTCCCATTACATTCCCTCGATCAAAATATATTGTGAAGTATTCCTACTGGGGAAACCACGTTAAAAAAAAGCGCCGTGTACACTACCTCAGAGGTGGTGCGGAAATGTGTGCATATAGTCGAAAGTACGACTTTTCTGCGCTCTAAAGTCACGATATCTCGAAAGCGATGCTTTGTAGAAGAAAAAGTGTTGAGATATTTTTTGTAGACAATTTTACGATCTACAAATTTTGTCTAAACCATTTTTCGATAGCTCTCGTTGTTTCAGAGATATACGCAAAAAACGCAAATTTGTGACCTTTGACCTCGAATAAAAAACAACGCACAAGCGGGATCGATGGGGACTTTTGACATATCATTTGTAATGACGTATTCAAGACCTGCACAAAAATCCAGCTTGTTGGGAATTAATGCAAACTGGAATGTCTATTTTGACTGGACTAAAACAAAATTGTAATAAATGGAAAAGATATGCTAAATATTCGAAAATGTATTTAAATTTCCTTTAAAATCATTTATTTGAACTTCTCGAAAAAGAAATTAGGGTTATGTTTAGGTTAGGAGGTGCGCCATCTTGTTGACAAATCATACCCCAATTTTAGCAAGCGGAACTTCTTCGAGGAGTTCAAATAAATGATTTTAAAGGAAATTTAAAGACATTTTCGAATATTTAGCATATCATTTCCATTTATTACAATTTTGTTTGCGTTTGGATTGTTTTTTAAAATGGTTTTGTCTATAATAAATGTATTTTTTTTTTCGTTATCAGATATTTTGGAATAAAAAGAAAACTACCAAAGATAGATATAGACAACCTTATGTCATTAGAAAGAGAATTAAATTTCACGTCCCTTGGCATAAAAAAAGTAGCATGTTCCATTTGAAAAAATAAAGTTATCCATGTTTGAAATTTTCAAATTTGGCATGGCCATATCTCCCAATACAAGAATAATTTCGGTTTACCCATCTGGCCTACATTAGTACATTTCATGATTAGTAACATCACAAAAGAACAGTCCCCTAAGTCTTATGGTTCTCTTGATATTCAATTTTTTTCAGACAGCAGTTTTTTCACAAAAACCCGATTTGCGGCTAAACGGTTTGGTTTGGAATACATTGTATGACATAAAGTCATACTAAAATTGACCGTATAATCCAAATATGCAATAATATACAGGGCGTTCCATTTAAAAAAACATAACTTTGATATGGGTCACCCTGTATAAAAAGTGCAATTGGAACAAAAATATTTTTAATTTGTAGCCCTAAAGCCCCCACATTATATACGATCAACAAACTTTAAAAATGTCCGTTAACAAGCCCACAATCTTCCGTCCACGCACTAATGGCCCACCCGGTATATTAAATTTGATTGATTTTTAAAATTAAATAATTTTAATTTTACTTTCTCTTACCTATATATATATGTAATATATATAGAGAAAGTTTTGGATTAAATTAACCAATAAAGTTTAGAAAAAAATGTTTCAAATAAAAGTTATAGAGAATTTTATTCTCTGTCAAAATTCTATTAGCACTTTTTGAGGTAAACTTAATGTTTGAAGAGATATGATGGAAATTTAAAAATTTTTTTGCTATCACGACTACACATTTTTATGTAAACTTGTTTATAATATGATTAAAATCTCAGAAATTATAAAGTTTAGAAAAAAATATTTTAAATAAATGTTGTAGAAAATTTTCTTCTCTATAAAAGTTCTATTATCCCTTTTTAAGTTAGACTTATTAGTTATGGAGATATGATGTAAAATTTAAAAGTTTTTGCAAGTACGACCATAAATTTTTATTTAAACTAGTTTATAATTTGTATAAATCTCAGAAATTATAGAGTTTAGAAAAAAATGTTTCAAATAAAAGTTGTAGAAAATTTTATTCCCTACAAAAGTTCTATTAGCTCGTTTTAACGTAGACTTTATGGTTATGGAGATATGATGGAAATTTTAAAATTTTTGACCACAAAACTTTCTTATGATAATAATAAGACGATAATTTATAACAACAAAAATCCACTCTTTCTTGATATAATAAATTCACCCCCCCATCTCTCTCTTTCTCTCTACTACCCTTTTACTGTTTTATCAAATTTATGTTTATAACTTTTCTTAGTCGTCGTTGGCTGCTGGTGTTCCTTTTGTTTAATAAATTAATTAACTTTTCCTTCTTCTTAGGTTTTTGAAATTGTTGTAGGATTTATTGGTCCACCTCAACTCAACTCTTACGTGTGTGTGTGTGTGTGGGTTTATAACTTAATTTACTTAGATTCATTATTTCAATTACTTTGAGTGCATTTACGTAGTTATACTCTTTGTTTGGTTTTTATTTTTATTTATTTTGTAAAATTGTGCCTTTCTTTTTTGTTTTAATTATAATGACTTCTTTTTTTTTGTTTTTGTCTTTGTCTCTTCTCTCTTTTTTATTCTTCATTACGGTACAAAAGGATTAATGGTAACCTATCAAGTATTCGCTTTGTTACGTTAATGACTTGTCTGGTATTTTTTTTTAAAAGAATATGAATCAATAAAAGACAGGAATAACCCCAATAGGGGTTGATTTGAAATCTATAAAAAAAGAAATATTCAACTCTGATAGCTTTATTCGTTGATGTTTAGACACCTGTCAAACGCAAAGCTGATTTTCAATCTTAAGCATCTTTGAAGTAAAATTTATAGATGATTAGCGATTTTAAAAATTCAAGCTTAGCTTTAGACCAAGCCTGTTAAATTTGCTACACGTTGAAAAAAACCGCCTACAAATCCGTCATTTAGTTTTGAAGCTTTGCAAATCTACAAGTTAAAATTAAATATTATTCAATAATAAATATAAAATAAAATAAATTAATAAAAATTAAATTTTATATATATTTTAATTTATTAAATTTATTTATTTTTATTACATTTTAATTTAAATATTTAATTTTATTTCAAAATATTTACATTTTAAAAAAATATCAAATTTTTAGTTTACTAAATTTCGTTAACTATATATATAATAGAATGAATTCTTGTATCCTTCGTAAAAAATGATCATATAACTTTTTATTTGAGTAGATAAGATGCAAGGAGTATATAAATTCGATGATTTGATGAATAAAAAATAGAAATACGAAATTTAAATTTAGATTTGAACCTTGCACATAACTGAAAAGTTTTTTTCGGTAACTTGGGACATATACACGATACTCATTATACTAATAATATATGTTGTTGGAGTCAAGAGACATTTAAGAACATTTTGAAAAATATTATATACTCTATTTATATATATATATAACTTGATATGTATACACGAATATAGATTAAAGAAAATATAGGTGGTATATTCTGTATATCTTGCAATTATTTAGATAAAAAATTAGGGAAAGAGAATTTTCTAAACCTCCAGTTCTTTTTAGAATATATATATATATATATATATATATTGTTTGTAGTCTTTTCGGCATCTAAGGCCATTTAGACACCGTCGTTCCTTTTAAAAAACAAATTCTTTATTAGCGAGATCTGAATTATTTGTTGATTAACTTGTGTAGCTATACCCTAGTATATATATATATATATATGAGGAAATGTTTTTATTTTTAAATTTTTTTTCATGGTATAAAGATTTTTTGATTTGAATAAAATGTTTACCATATATATTTTTAACAAATTTATATTTGTATATTTTGAAAATATATTTGTATTTGAACAGCAAAAAGAACACAAGAGAGTTGGCAAAAAAGTATTTGTTTTTTAAATGCGGATCTAAATATTTATTTTATTTTTAAATTAATAAAGATTAAATTTTTTCATTAAAATGCAACAACAAATTTGAACATCTTTTTATTTCAAATATCTCATAAACTATTCGATATTTTGAAAAACTAAATTTAGTTTCAGATAATATTACTTTTTTATCCGCTAAAAGATTTCAAAGTAAACAAAATTTTAAAATTTTAAATTATTTTTTTAATTCTCAAACTATCCTTTAGAAGCCATTGTAATTAAAATCAGAGATAAATGTAATAATAATCCTAAATTCAAGATTTCTACTTTCTTCGACTTTCTAGGCATTCTATTTGGAAAGCAGACAATAAATGAAAATTTTTATTGAAATATGAAGTTTAATGCATTTACAATACTTCCTTTACTTGGTAGAAAGAAGTAAAGAATTTTCTAGATTTTATAAATACACTAATGTAAAATAACTGAAAAACGAATGATTCTAGAAAAAAGCACAAAAGTTGTCAATAATTTATTTAAAAAGAGTTAAGTCTAGACTAAAGAGACCGTAGAGGCGATAGAGAAAATTGTATTAAATATAAACAATATTTATTTATTTATTATTCCATTAAGGTAAAAATTTTATTTAAGAAAAACTTTTTCAAAATTTTTACTTTAATTCAATTATTTAGAAAAAAAATTACAAAGAGAGAATTTTCTAAACATCCAGTTCCTATTAAATATATATATAAATTGTTTGTTGTTTTTTCGGCATCTAAGGCCATTTAGACACCTTCAAATTTTATTATATATTTTATTTTACATTTATTTATTATTATAGAATAATATATAATTGTAACTTGTAGATTTGCAAAACTTCAAAACTAAATGACGGATTTGTAGGCGGTTTTTTTCAACGTGTAGCAAATTTAACAGGCTTGGTCTAAAGCTAAGCTTGAATTTTTAAAATCGCTAATGATCTATAAATTTTACTTCAAAGATTCTTAAGATTGACAATCAGCTTTGCGTTTGACAGGGGTCTAAACATCAACGAATAAAGCTATCAGAGTTGAATATTTCTTTTTTTATAGATTTCAAATCAACCCCTATTGGGGTTATTCCTGTCTTTTATTGATTCATATTCTTTAAAAAAAAAAATACCAGACAAGTCATTTACGTAACAAAGCGAATACTTAATAGGTTACCATTAATTCTTTTGTACCGTAATGAAGAATAAAAAAGAGAGAAGAGACAAAGACAAAAACAAAAAAAAGAAGTCATTATAATTAAAACAAAAAAGAAAAGCACAATTTTACAAAATAAATAAAAATAAAAACCAAACAAAGAGTATAACTACGTAAATGCACTCAAAGTAATTGAAATAATGAATCTAAGTAAATTAAGTTATAAACCCACACACACACACACACACGTAAGAGTTGAGTTGAGGTGGACCAATAAATCCTACAACAATTTCAAAAACCTAAGAAGAAGGAAAAGTTAATTAATTTATTAAACAAAAGGAACACCAGCAGCAGCAGCAGCCAACGACGACTAACAAAAGTTATAAACATAAATTTGATAAAACAGTAAAAGGGTAGTAGAGAGAGAGAGAGAGATGAGGGGGGTGAATTTATTATATCAAGAAAGAGTGGATTTTTGTTGTTATAAATTATCGTCTTATTATTATCATAAGAAAGTTTTGTGGTCAAAAATTTTAAAATTTCCATCATATCTCCATAACCATAAAGTCTATGTTAAAACGAGCTAATAGAACTTTTGTAGTGAATAAAATTTTCTACAACTTTTATTTGAAACATTTTTTTCTAAACTCTATAATTTCTGAGATTTATACAAATTATAAACTAGTTTAAATAAAAATTTGTGGTCGTACTTGCAAAAACTTTTAAATTTTACATCATATCTCCATAACTAATAAGTCTAACTTAAAAAGGGCAAATAGAACTTTTATAGAGAAGAAAATTTTCTACAACATTTATTTAAAATATTTTTTTCTAAACTTTATAATTTCTGAGATTTTAATCATATTATAAACAAGTTTATATAAAAATGTGTAGTCGTGATAGCAAAAAAATTTTTAAATTTCCATCATATCTCTTCAAACATTAAGTTTACCTCAAAAAGTGCTAATAGAATTTTGACAGAGAATAAAATTCTCTATAACTTTTATTTGAAACATTTTTTTCTAAACTTTATAATTTCTGAGATATATATGTTTTATATATATATATATATATATATAAAATCAGCGTTTTAAAAACATTTAACAAATTTTGATACTGTATTTCAATACGTTTATTTGGATTCAAAAAAACGATAAATTAGAATTTTTGTATATAAGAAAATTTAGTACAAATTTGATTTGAAATATTATTTTCTTAAACTTAATATTTCTGAGTAAAATCAAGTATTAAAAAATAATATTTTTCTCAATAATTATAAAGATTATACAAAAAATGATTTATGATTTAAGTAAGTTACAAAATATGCTAAAAATCTTGTAATAACATTTTTTTTTCTATAAAATATATACCAGGTATTAGTCAATATTACCAGGTCTATATTACTGTTTTTTTTAAACAAATATAGCTTTAAATGAATGACTTTCTACACTAAAAATCCGTCAAGTAGTTTCAGAGTACAAGTGTTGCTACAAACTGGCAAGTTAAAATTAATAAATTTCTCAATTATTGTTCTATATTTAATCAAATATATATTAAATTTGATTGATTTTTAAAATTAAATAATTTTAATTTTTTATTTAAATTGATTTTGAAAAAAAAAAAACTACAAAATTTTAAGTTGTTGTTTCTCATTAATCAATTAACTTAGAAATAAATGTTTCAGACAAAAGTTGTAGCAAATTTTATCATATATAAGAATCCTAGCCCGGGAGCCGTGGCTCAGTGGGAAGACATTAGCTTCTCGCATCGGAGTCCCGGGTTCGCTTCCCATCCCAAGCGAGAAAAATTTATTTCATTTGATTTGACTACAAATCATTTGAAATAAATAGGGATGGGGTCAAATGGCCTTAGATGCCGAGAAGGACCTAAAAAAAAAAAAAAAAAGAATCCTAATGTAGATTTTTATTCCTCTTTGAGGAACTTGTAGAAAAATTTAAATATTCTTGAAAATTTGTAATTAACATGGAGTTTGGAAAGAAATGTTTCAAACAAAAGTTGTAGTAATTTTTTGAATATTTTTTTATTTTTTATTTACTAAACAATTTAATATTTCTGTTAGATATTTAATAATAAAATATATTTTTTGAATTCCATTATTGGATATTTTATCTGCTTTAATATCTTTTATTTTATGTATAAGAATTCATTTTATTTAATATCTTGTTTTGTTTTAAAAGTAATATGATGGAAAAACGCCATTGGTTAAAAAAAATCCATAGGATTATTCAATTAAGAGAAAATATATGGCAAAACATAAAACAGATTATAAGAAGATTAAAATGTATATTAGCCAATATTAGAAACCATAAATGAATGTTTTTTAAGCTTTAAATGCATATCCGTAAAATTCTCTACACTTTAAAAAAAATCTCATAAAAATCCGTCAAGTAGTTTCTGAGTACATGTGTGTTGTAACAAAACTGACAAGTTAAGATTTAAATCTCACAATTATTATTTTATAATTAATCAAATATATATTAAATTTGATTGATTTTTAAATTTAAATAATTTTAATATAATAATTGAAAAAAAAAAATATCGAATTTAAAGTTAACTATATCTCTTTAACTAAAGAATTTAGAAATAAATGTTTCAAACAAAAGTTGTAGTAAATTTTGTCTTTTATAAAAATGATATACGGTTTTGTTTTTAGGTTAGATTTATTATTTAAGGAGATAATGAAGTATGAGTAGAAATTTTTTTTAAGAAATAAATATCTCTAATTTAACTAACGTCAGTTTTTTTTTTACTCATTTTTTTTTTTTTTTTTTTAGTCAATAGATTGCGATTAGTAAATTTAATCCAATTTTGTATTATTTTTTTTTTAGGAGTTTAAATGACTTTCATTCATTTCTTTTGATATTTTCTTTTTTTTTTTCTTCTTATCCTTTGACATCATTTTTTTTCTCGCCTCATTTTTTTCTTTTTTTAAGACACAGAACGAAAGAGAGAAAGAAATAAGAGGGGGGGGGGGGGGGTGAGGTCGAAATTCATGAATAAAATTTACATTTCGTTCAAATAAATTAAATTCCATGCAATTTATTTTTCAAAAGAGGATTTGTGTGATTTTTTTTTATATATATAGCGTTTTTTTATTTATATATCCATGCTTATGTAGATATATAGAACATCTAATTAAAAAAAAGAAATTTTTTTAATAGATAAATTTGAATTCTATTAACACTGTAATTAATAATTTAGTAGAAAAAAAAAATTTGAATTGTTCTATTATTTTGTCATTTTATCCATTAAATTGTAAGTTTAGTAGAAAAAGTGACATAAGCATTTTTATAAAGGATAAAATTTGTTTCTTTTAAACATTTCTTTCTTAACTCTATAGTTAAAGAGATATAGTTAACTTAAAATTTTCAAAAATCTAAAGACATTTTTCTTTTTTTACTTTCTCTTACCTATGTATATATGTAATATATATATAGAGAGAAAGTATTGGATTCATGTCAAAAATTCGATGTCGAGATTTTGATGGATCTTCACGTTTTGAGGTCTCCTGAATCCAAAAAAGTGGTTTTTCGCGACATGGTCTGTCTGTCTGTGTGTCTGTGTGTCTGTCTGTCTGTGTGTCTGTCTGTCTGTGTGTCTGTGAACAAGATATCTCAAGAACGAAAAGACCTAGGAAGTTGAAATTTTATATTTAAGCTAGGCACCCCCATGGGACGTGACACGAAGCTTTTGAACAAAATCGACCAAAAAGTACTAGCACTTTACTGATTCACTTTTTCAGTTTTTTTCGATTTTCTCAAAATTTGCTCCAACGATTTTTTTTTAAATTCAAAAATCAATTATTTTTTAGATTCTCTATAAAATGTATATTCTCATTTTGTGATTGAAATCTTCTGAAGACCACTTTACTCTTGTACTCCATAGAAAAGATAGGAGAAATGGTTGCCATGGTATCAAAATATAAATATTTTCCCATACTTATAAATTTTACATCTTGAATTCAATTGTACCCTACTGTCGGAAACTAAATACATGTCGACACAAAAAATCTGGTGTGACAAGCACAGTACACAACTTTCGATTACCGAAGGTAAGAGAAAGTTGTGTGCTGTGCGCCAGTCACACCAGATTTTTTAATTTTTCTATGATATGCTCAAAGAGAAATATAAAAAAAAAAAATTAAGATTTTAATAAAGAAAACAATTTTCCGCAACTTTTGTTTGAAACATTTTTTTCTAAATCATTTAATTAATGAGATACAATAACTTAAAATTTGAATTTTTTTTTTTTTTTTTCAAAAACAATTTAAATAAATTAATTAAAATAATTTAAATTTAAAAATCAATCAAATTTAATATTTATTTGATTAATTATAGAAGAATAATTGTGAGATTTAAATTTTAACTTCTCTGTTTTGTTACAACACATTTACTCAGAAACTACTGGACGGATTTTTATGCGATTTTTTTTAAAGTCAAGAGAATTTTACGGATATGCATTTAAAGCTTAAAAAACATTAATTTATGGTTTCTAATATTGATTAATATACATTTTTATCCTCTTATAACACATTTTCTCTGAATTTTTCTCTTTTCTCTTCTTTTTCATTGAATAATCCTATGGATTTTTTTTAAACTATTGGCGTTTTCCATCATGTTACTTTTAAAACAAAACAAAATATTAAATAAAATGAATTCTTATATATAAAATAAAAGATATTAAAGCAGATAAAATATCCAATAATGAAATTCAAAAAATATATTTTATTATTAAATATCTAACAAAAATATTAAATTGTTTAGTAAATAAAAAATATTCAAGAAATGTTTAATAATATAGAATTTATACCGGTATATATACACGCAGGTGGTAACGTGACAGAGAATAATAAATTACCTTTAAAGTACACACAGAGAGAGACTATTCACATTCTCTATCTATCTCATTCTTGCCAAGTACTTTAGTACATACTACGTCCGTTGGTTCGCTCGTCTGTCTGTCTCTTTCTCTCTCTCCCTTTTTAACCTCATATTGGTTTATACATGTCAACGGCATCCGGGCGTGGAGCGTTAATTAAATACCACCCAAACACAGAAGAGACCACTGGAATCTCAAATACATCCCTCTCTATCTCTTTCTCTTTCGCCTCAAAAAATTTCTCGTTTTTTTTTTTTAGAAAAGTGTAAGTTTAGCCTCAAAGAACTCTCACCTCAGGTCCAAATGAAAAAAAAAGTGTCAAAGAGAGAAGAAAAAGAACTCCTAACGTTAATTAGATTAAACAAATCGATAATAACACTTAAAAGTAATTAATCCAGTCACCATATTGAAATTTCATACTTATTTGATTTTTTTATTTTTTCAAAAATATCTAATTAATAATTGATTTTAGCGTATAAATATAATTTATATTTAATAATTTAATTTATATTTTTTATAGATAAGTAAATTTACTACAACTTTTATTTAAAACATTTTTTTATTAACTCAAAATTGAGTGAGCTATAGTGATTTGAATTTATTATTATAAGATAAAATTGTTGTAGTTTTTATAGTTTTTCAACAATATCTCATTAAAAATTGATTATAGCGTATAAATAGTTATTATATTTTTTAAAGATAAGTAAATTTACTACAACTTTTATTTGAAACATTTTTATATTAACTCAAAATTGAGTGAGCTATAGTGGTTTGAATTTATTAATATAAGATAAAATTTTTGGAAATTTATAGTCATTCAACAATATCTCTTTAATAATTGAATGTAGAGCACAAATAGTTATTATCTTTTTTATAGATAAGTAAATTTACTACAACATTTATTTAAAAGATTTTTTTTGTTTACTCAAAATTCAGTGAGCTATAGTGGTTTGAAATTTATTATTATAAGTTAAGGTTTTGAAGATTTTCTAGTTTTTTAACAATATCTCTTTATCCATTGATTCTTTTGAATAAATTGTTAATAGTTATTTGTAGAGGATAAAATTTACAATAATTTTTGTTTATATAAATTTTATAAAAACTCAATAGGGACCGAACCACAGTGGAATGAATTTGTTATTGTAAGATCAAAATTTTAAGAAATTTTAGATTTTGAAAAATTAACTTTTTAACTATTACGTCAACAACAAAAATTGTCATAATAACTTTTGTAGGTGAGAAGATTTACGACAATTTTATATAAATAATTTTTTTATATACCCAATAGTGAGCGAGCTAGAGAGGTTTTAAATTATTATAAGCCATACAGAGGCGTGCAATTAGACTGATAGGTGATTCTACCCTTACTGCATCCCTACAGTCACTAGATCATAGAAGAAGAGTATCTTCACTATCTCTCTTCTACAGGTATTACCATGGTCAATGCTCTGCCGAATTAAAATCAATTATCCCACCCAATGCAACATATTCACGGAACACAAGAGAGGCATCTTCCCAGCATCCCTATGCTGTTCAGATCACGACTAACAGAACAAATCAATTTCATTCTTCCTTTGTCCCCATGACCTCCCGTGATTGGAACAAGCTCCCTGCGTCTATCTTCCCCAAAACCTACAATCTTCAGACTTTCAAGTCTAACCTCAACAGGCATCTTCTCAGTTCCCGCAGTTGAGTTTCCCCTTTATGCTTCTCCTTTTGTTTTTATTTTCTTCCTGGCTGCATGTGACTATTGGTCATTATAGGTCTTCGGACCTTATGCACCCATTCCAAAAAAAAAAAAAAAAAAAAAAAAAAAAATTATAAACAAATTAAAGTCTCGGTGTTTTCCTAGATTTCCAGCAAAATTTCTTTAAATATTAACTCTATGTTAAAAAGCGTTATTATCTTTTTTATAGATGAGAAAATTTTCTACAACTTTTGCTTAGACAATTTTTTTCTGATCTTAATAGTTATCAAAAAACAACACTCAAATTGTATATAATTTTTTTTTTTTTTAAATTTCTTAAAATTACATTTTTCTTATAAAATCGCAAAAATAATAGAATTTAAAAAGAAATGGCTCAAATAAAAATTGTAGAAAATTTTCTCCTTTATAAAAGTCAAGTCATTTTCATAAAGTCATAAAGTCATAAAGTCATTTTCACGGTAAAGGAGATATTGATGCAAAAATTTTAAACTTTTTTTCTTTTCACCTGCTAATTAAACAAAATACTCTGACAGTTTTCTGAAGTAAATAATAAGACAAAGGAATTTCTTTTTAATTGTCATTCAATTCATTCATTTAAGCTACTATTAGACGTTTTAATTCTTCACTTAGATCCGCCGTTTTTGAGCTTAATGTCTATTTCCCATTCAAGTTAATAGAGATTTACAAAAGTTTTCTTTATCTCTCTCTCTCTCTCTCTCTCTCTGTCTTTGTCTTTTGATGTAAATGAGATTTAAAATCGCACATAGAGAGCAAAAGAGAATCATTCATTTAGCCAGTCATGTGACTTGAACTGGAAATACCCTTTGCCATATAATAATATTCAAAATGGAAAATATAACCTCTCTCCTTTTTTAGGCCTCAGAGGTTTCAATACAAAATTATTTCATTTATTCAGACAGAGAGAAAAAAAAATATTCAACAAAACAAAAGAGGCATGTTGACAAAAAATAAAAAAAAAAATTCTTTGTGAAATCGAAAGAAATTTGTATAATGAGAAAAAAAAATGGAAAGTTCAAGCACCCGTATTTAAAATATTTTTTTGCAAAGAGATTTGAATATCTTACAAATTAGAAGAAAAAATGAAAAAAAAAAAAAAATTTTTGGTGATTAACGGTAACTAGCAAGTCCGATTTAGGCTGATTTATAAAAGCGTTAAAAATTTTGAAGCTTTATTTCCCCTTCATTTTTATATATACCTGGTAATTTATGTATTTATTTTGAAGAAAGTAGAGGGTTAAAGCCTCAGTGCCTCCCTCAACTCAATATCATCCAATATCTGTGAATAACGGTGACTAGCAGGCACGATTTAGGCTAATTTATAATAGTGTTAAAAAAGCTTTAAGCCCTTATTTTCTCGTTCAAATTAATAATTATATATTTATTTTGAAATTTTTTCAAGTCGAAACCACATTTGCTTTCCCACCTCCGAAATCTCATTCGATATCAGTGATTAACGGTAACTAACAAGCACGATTTAGTCTAATTTATAATATTGTTTAAAGCTTTATGGTTTTATTTTCTCGTTCAAATTAATATTTATATATTTATTTTGAGATTTTTGGAGGGTTGAAGGCACATTAGCTCCCCCACTCTCCAAATCTCATCCGATATCAGTGATTAACGGTAACTAACAAGCACGATTTAGGCTAATTTATACGTGTTCACAGTTTTAACCCTTTATTTCTCGTTCAAACTAATATTTATATATTTATTTTGAGATTTAGAAAGAGGAGGTGGAGGGCTGAAGCCACATTCGCTCTCCTAACCCCAAAATCTCATTCAATATCAGTGATTAACGGTGACTAGCAAGCTCGTTTTTGGCTTTTGGATATAATATTGTTTGAAAAACTATATGCTGAAAATACCTACTAAATGGAATATTTTTCTAGTAAATCATTTTAAAAAATAGCGTACTTTTAGAAAAGGCTTTGATTTTTTGCCATATCTACTTAAAAAAAAAAGTTTATTTCATTCCCTTTTAGACTTTATAATAAAATGATTTAATAAAATAAATCAAATAGAAAGAAAGAATAAAATAGTATAAGTTATATGAAGAAACAAAAAACAAAAAAAAAAAATGAAAATAAATTTGAAAATATGAGAGAAAAAGAGAACGTGTGGGTGTGTGTGTGTGTGTTTGAGAATGTGTTGAAAATGGAGAGTTAAATAACAAAGTTTTGAAATTCTCTTCTAACTTATTCGACAAACCACACACACATACAGACACACTATTCTATGTGTCTCTTTATTGATCGAAACTTAAACCAGACACACACATACACACAAACAGAATAAAATGTTATCAATGAAGATAAAAATAAAGAAGAAGCACAATTTTATATTTACAATTTTTTCTTATCAAAGAAATTGAAGGATTTTAAGTTTTACACTATAAAAGTTAAAAATCTTAGATCAAAAATCATGATATCATTAACTTTGTTTTTAATAGTATGCTATTAAAGCTGCCATTTGTCTGATTAAAAATAAAATGATATAAATAACACTTGTATATAAATTTATAGTTATATAATGAAAAAAACGTCTTTTTTATTTGAGGCGAGAGAGCGTCGGTCGGCCATTTTAGAAGAAAATCAATAAAACAAAGAAAAGAACATGATTGTTATAAAATAATAATAAACGAAATCAATTAATTGGGAACTTTTTGAAAGTATTTTAATTTGACCATTTTTAATTAAATCAAACATTTATTATTAATATTATATTTATATTCTTTGTTTATTGTTACGTTAAAATTAAATAATGGCAGATTTTCTCACCTCAAATGAAAAATAAGTTTTTTAAATAAATTCACATAAAATTAATTATATGTGTTGCATATCATTTTAACCAGAAAAATAGCAGGATTAAGAATAAACAATAAAAATGTTTCCGCTTAGAGGGGGGGGGGGGGGGGGGGGGAAAAATATAAGTAAACTAAATAAAAAAATTTTTACCTCCCTTGTATTTCATATTTTGCCTAAAATTTCGATATTGATTAAAAATATGAATAAAAAAATAATTTAATTTTGGATGAATTAATAGCTAAACATTGATTATTTAATTTTTAATAAAATTTTATGAATATATATTATTTTTATATATTCATAAAATATGAATGCTATTTATTTATTCGTCCAATAAAATATTAATGAAAGATCATTAAATGATTATTAATTTATTTGACTTATCCTCCATTTTGTTTTTAATACGACCTGCCTTTGCAAATGTATTTTAAATTTTATTTTAATGTCTTTTAAGTCAGTAAATTTTACGATGAAGAAGGGGGGAAAAAGGGGATAATGTTTTCAAGATAATAAAATTGAAAGAAAGAGAGAGAGATTTTATTTATTGTTCAAAATACAAATAAAAAAAAAAAATACAAGGATTTGTACTTAAATAAAAATTCACTATAACAGAGAAAATGCTGAGAAGGAGTGATTTTTATTTAAAAAAAAAAACTGAAATTTAAAATTCCAAATCATATAAAGAAAAATCTGGTGTGACTGGCGCACAGCACACAACTTTCTCTTACCTTCGGTAATCGAAAGTTGTGTTCTGTGCTTGTCACACCAGATTTTGCGAGTCGACATATATTTAGTTTCCGCCGATATATTAGAATTCAAGATGTAAAATTTCTAACAAGGGAGTGCATAGCCTTGATAACACCGATTTGAGCGAACATTTTTTTTACGTGTAGTACTTGATGAAAAACGAATTCTGTTAAAGCGAGAGAAGGTAAGTAAACAAAAATCCCGAGTTCGAATCTCGCCTTGTGCAACTATTTTTTTTTTTTTTTTTTTTTTTTGTGTACCATTACACTCTGCAAATGATTGCCGAGAAAAAAATTAATCCTCAATGAAGAGTTAATAGCAATAAATGAAGCTGAAAATATTGTCGTAACATGTTCAAAGTTCGTAAAATGAACGACCCAACTGTTTAAAACATAAATATTATTATAAAATTATTTATGTGTTCAATTAATAGTAATATATTTCTAGTGTAATATTAAATATTATCTTATATTATATTTTTGACAGAAAGCATTTGAATTTTCTTTAAATATATGGAACATGTTGAAAATTAAATGCCACTAATTACAAAAAAAACTTATTTATTTATTAATATTAAAAAATATTCTGAAACAAAAAAAAAAAAAAAAAAAATAGTTGCACAAGGCGAGATTCGAACTCATGATTTTTTGTTTTCAAAGAATGCGCTCTACCAATCTAGCTATCGCGACATTTGTAAATGTTATTGTTAGTAACGACTTAAGGCACCTTAAGCCACCCCCCCCACACACCCACAGACAGACCATGTAGCGAAAACCACTTTTTTGGACTCAGAGGACTTCAAAACGTATATAATCATCAAAATCTCGACATCGAATTTTTGACATGAATCCAATAATATTAACATATATAGAGGTAAGAGAAAGTAAAAAAAAATGAGCTTATGGTGGACCAAATAGCTAGTCAGTTAAAATAAATTCATTTGTTCTTTTAATTATTAAAAAATTGTAAACATGAATTTTTTTTACATTAAAATTACCAGGAATGAAGTTCCTCACGCCTTTTCTTCAACTCCTAATATAATTTAATAAGAATATTATTTAAAAAAGAAAATAATTATTTATTTTTAAAACAAGTATGTGAGTGGCTCGATACTCGCACTCACACACATAGAGAGAAAGATAATTCTCTAGAGCCGGTGGGGGGTAGGCGTGGCTATGCAGACTCGAGCGCTGTAACGCTTTTTTGTCACGTTACGTCTCCCAATTCAGCTTACTGTTCCAAAAAATGCTCCCTAACTAACGACTGTGAGTTAATAGCGCTACGTTTACCACACTTCTTTTTTTAATATTCAAATAACTTCATGTTGTGCCATTTAATTAATTAACTCTATTTTCTTTCCTTTTCTATTCTAATAACAATTGATACACACACATACACATACACAGAAACTAATTCCTATTAAATTTCCCAATCTCTCTTTCTCTCTTTCTTATTTGTTTAATTCCTATTCTATTGCTTCGAATATCATCTAATTATTCTGCCTGATGATAATGACTTTCCTAAAAAGGTCCTGCTATCTCTTTCTCTCCCTCTGTGTGTTTCAAGTTGAGTTAATTACTCGCCCTTGGGGGTGGGGGGTTCTTGTCTTTTTATTCATCAAATGAATGTAAAATTCAAGACTTGAAATTGTCTTCTACGTTACAATTAAATCTCTTGAAAGAAAATTATCCAATCAGAGAATTAACTTACATAAGATAAAAATTAAAAAAAAAAAACAAAAACAGAAATATTGAATACTAAACATGAAATATTGAGAAAAACGGTCATTGACACTGTGGCGGTTAATAATTAAAAATTTGAACGATAGATGGCACCAGAGTATTATTATTTAAAAAAAGTTTCAAATTATTTACATTTATTATAATTTAAAACTATTTTTAACACTTTTCGGCTACAGAGATTATTTATTCAATGGAAAATACATAATATCGATGGCTACTGGGGTACGTTCCACTCGCTGGGTCACCAATCGCGAGCTTTCGCAGTGCTTGGCATCACTTAACAGCAACGATTGGGGTGACTGTTGCTCTACTCGGTTGCCAGACCCCCTCCCCCGGCTCCTAATTTAAAACTAACTAATTAATAATGTGCTCTGGTGCCATCTATCGTTCAAATTTTTAATTATTGATCGCCAATGAGCGTTTTTCCTCAAAATTTAATGTTTATTCTAATTGGTATTGTATTGTCAAAATACAAAACATTAAAAAGAATTGTAATTATGTGTTGTATCACTTGAAATAAAAGAAAGGTAATTTTTAATTAAAGAAATAATACAAAGTGATCAAAATTAACGTTTTAGACGAAAATTGGGCAAGGAACAGTCGCTGAGTAGCAGCTACACTAGGGTGGTTGCAAGGTATAAGGGGAGAAAATTTTTTTGGCTGTATTTTCGGCGGGAACCTCTTAAAAGTTGACAATTGGTGTAAAAAGTAGATTGTGAAAGTTTGAGCTCGATCGGAAAACGATAAGACCTGCCTCATCGGCCCTAAAGTTCATCGATTCTCCTAAATTTGACTATTAACATCTGTAACTCCTAGACGGTTAGTCCAACAAAAAAAGTTCATCAGTAATTTTTTGAAGAGCATTAAATTTACTAAAAAAAAAGTCCTTTAACATTCTTTAGTCAAACCAATGGTTTTCATGGTATGGGCAAAAAATCGAATATGGTTAAGAGGCACATCACATTGATTTTCAAATAACAGTAATAGGGGTAATAACATTTTTTTCGAGTTCCGAAATAATTTCATCAGATTCTTAAGTAAAATGACCTCCTGAATCCAAATATGACCTCCGTTTTCACCCACCCCATACCGTTTTTGGGGGGAGCCCCCTACTTATGTTATTTCCACCTCTTAATCGAAGGGCCATGAATTAAATATGGAGGGATTAAAAGGAATTATTTTAACCTTAATATTTCTTCTGAACGTCAAGAAAAGTGAAAAGTTTAAAAACATTCACGATCGCTAACTTTTTTTCCCGCCTCTTTATTATTATTTTTTTTTGTTCATCTAAATATCTCGCGGCACCCCTTAGCCATTCTCGCGGGACCCTTGAGTGCCGGAACACACCGGTTGGGAACCACTGATCTAAAGTATTATCAAAAAAAGCAAAAGCAACCTGCTCTTCGTTTAAATACCACAAATGATTTAGAAGTTTAGACAATGCTACCCTTGATATGTCTCCATCAAGTTTTACTAAACTTCAGGACCGTTGAGGCAGGTCTTAGGGTTATTCGATCACGCTCATCCTTTCCCTATCTCACTTTTACATAATTTAGCAACTTTCTAGAGGTTCCCGCCAAAGATATTCGGACATCAATTTCTTGTGACCACCCTAAGCTACACCCTAGAACTAAGAGAGGGGTCTCTAGGCACTCCGCTAGCCCCTTAGTGTTAGAAAACGAGGCGGACTACATTCACACTAAACAGACCAAACGATCAGCATTTTTAACCCTTTGGTCAATCCTTAAAAAAAAAAACATTCAAGCCACAAAAGCACTAAGGGAGGTCATCTATGCTCTCCATCTGCTTCTTAGTGTTAGACAATGGATCGGACTGCATTAGCCCTCGAAAGATCAATCAATTTTTGTTATTTTTGACCCCTTGGTCAAAAAACCTTCAAATCACAAAAATAAAACTAAGGGGGGTCTCTAGGCAGTCCGCCTGCCCCTTAGTGTTAGGCACCGGGCCGGACTCCACCTTCAAAAGACAAATCAATTTTTGTGATTTTTGACCTCGTGGTCAATCTTTAAAAAAACCTTCAAGCCTCAAAAGAACTAAGCTCTAAGGAGGGTCTCTGTAGTCCGCCTGCCCTTAGTGTTAGACAATGACCCGTACTCAAACAGACAAAACCATTTTATTTTCACTCCCTAGGCCAATAGACCAATCCATTGCGTGTGTTATGATTGGGCGTTGTCGCTGTTGCTCACTGATGTTGTTGGTATCGCCGCCACCACTAAGTATTCTGTTGGTTACTTGGAACCCGGAGATTCAATAAGATGCGTTTAAAATGTTTAAAAGGTTTATTCAACACAAAGAATAAATAAAATAAATATACTTGTAATGAGTCGGGAGGCTATGCTCCTTGTATAAGATATAGATGTACAGTAAGTGAGTCGGGAGGCAAAGCTGATTGCTTTGTCCGCTCTGGAGCTTATATAGCCCTCAAATCGATGGTGGGGACAAGGTAGCACGGTAAATGCATACTCTATATTATTTTTGTTGACGTCGAGATGCAACTCGACAGTTCATATTGCTTTGCATATGTCCTTCTAGCAACTCAACAAAATCATATATCGATATATCCCACGATCGTGGGAAGTCTTCCTTTCCAGCCGCTATATGATAGTGCTGATAACAATTTTATAACCCATGGGAAAGAATCGGATCTTTCTCTTAACTAGACCTTACGTTTGCAATTGTTTGATACGTCTAGACTTCCTTTATCAATGTCTTTGGTTAAATTATTAATTATAAAAAAAATATTAAAATTTTCAAGCATAACAGGAGGAGGAATTTATTTCTAAAAAACGCACCTACGATATTTAGTAAAAAGTAAAAAAAAAAAAAGTAAATCATTTTATATATTCCTTCTAGAAAATTAATATTCATGACCTCAAACATCTCTCTTTTTTTTAAATTAAATGTTTTATTTATTTTTACAATTTTTTTTTTAGTATTCAATGTTGTATTTGTTTAAATAATAATAAAAAAAAAGGACAAGTTTTTAATCCGATGACACAAGAGAGAAAGAGAGAAAAAACTTTTTATTATTATTATCAACATGAAAATTCAGAAAATAAATAAAAAAAAAAAAAATTTATTTGACTTACAAAACAAAATGAAAAGGTTTGAAGTGAAGTCAAGTGAGGGTGAAGTCAAACAACTTTACTTGAAACGAAAAAAAAAATAAAGTTTTTTAATAGAACGTTAATTTTTTCTTTAGATAATTTATTTGAAATTATAAATAGTATAACAAGGAGAGCCCTTGCGTCATATATCAAAATGGATGTGTAACGACACTTGGCAACAGTAAAAACCATAGTGTGGGTAAAGTTTATATATACAGAATATATTTTTTGTTATATCTTATAAATTAAGAAACAAATCAAGTCCCTCTCTAGCAACAACATTCCATTTTCTTTAACATATCTCTAACACTGTCCAATGGTATGGTTGGAAATAGATTGATGACATCAAAACTGGCCATCAGTTAATCACCAAGCAAAACGACATTTTTTATTTTTTCAATAATCTGATTGGAATTTTTGAGTCTATATTCATTATGAACCAATTTCTCTAAAAATTACTTAAGCCTTCATTAGAGGTGCCATAACTAGTTATCCCTGGCCTAAGAGGAGTCCCAGGCTTGTGAATTATCAGAACATAGATCCATTTATGCTATGTTCCCATTTTTCTAAATTAATGAGCATAATTTAAATTAATTTTTGTTTAATGTTTAATTTCTCACACACCGTAAATGTGTTCTATCAAAATAATCTAGCCTAAAAGTACCGTTGTTAAATTTACTATTCAATGAAAAAAAACCCCAAGAAAATCCGTCAAATAGTTTCGGAGTTATTGAATTATTAATAAAAGGTTTAAATTAAATCTCATTTGTTAAAAAAAAAAACCTTGAAAATCAGTCAAATAATTTTAAAGTTAATGAATTATAAAGTAAAAGTGGAAATTAAATCTTACAAATAATAATATATAATTAATCATATAAATATTAAATTAAGATTTTATTTTTCAATTAGGATGGAGATTTTTAATTTTAATTTTCTAAAAATAATTTTTTTTTTTTTTTTTTTTTTTTTTTTTTTTTTTTAGTAAAAATAAGTTTCAAATTTCATTTTATTTTTATAAAAACGTATTTAGGCTTATATATGACGTAATATATCAATAATAAAATGTTAGGTTCGCTTGAATCGGCTTTTAAATTCGAATGAATGGATTTTATTCAATTCAATCTTCCTCTCATCAATCACAAATATAATCTTGGATTCGAGAAAAAAAGCTGATATTTCAATTAAAAAAAAAAAAAAAATTTTCAGTTATTTAAAATATGGTGTGACTAAATACGCCTCACAAAGCAAAAATTAAATTAAAAGAATTTTGATGGCCACATCCACTTTTTTTTTTTTTTTAATTAAGATTGGCAAAATGAAATTAAAACCGCGTTTTTTCTCTGTAAATTAAATAATAAATTTGATACTTTTGATTAAATTATTCCATGTATATAAATAATTATAAAAAATAATAATAATAATATAAAATATAATAATTAGTATTTTTAATAAATTAATTAAAAAATTAGTATTTTTAAAATAATTTTACAATTAAATTCTAATTAATTATATTATTTGTTGTTGAGAAGATTAAAAAAAAAAATGGCGGGGAGACAGACGCTTTCTCACCTCTCAAAGTAAAAAGACGATTTTTTAAATTAATTGTAATAAATTAAATACAAGTGTTGTATATCATTTAACTCAGAAAAATGGCAGTTTTTAGAAAATATAATAAAAAAAATAAATTTATGTTATTTATGAAATAATTTTTCCCTAATAAATTAGTTAAATTTAAAAATATGTTTTTACAACAAATTAACTTTAATTCTTTTTGAGGGAGAAAAAGAGAAAAAACATCAATGTATTTCTTTCTTTTTTTATTAATATACGTGTAATTAAG
>JAKCPI010010555.1:0-24415 GCA_023213315.1 Euborellia annulipes
CCAAGGCTTTGCTGTCAGTTTCTATTTCAAAGACCCGTCCTTCTACATATCCTCTAAATTTATTGATTGCCCATTTTATTCCTAAACATTCCCTTTCTATCGCCGAATATCTTGTCTCCGCATTACTTAGCTTCCTACTCGCATATTCGATTGTTTTCCTTTCACTCCCTTCTTCCTGGAATATAATTGCGCCCAACCCCTTTTCACTCGCATCGGTTTGTATTATAAATGATTTGTTAAAATCAGGATGATCTAATTTTGGGGCCGACAATATTACTTGTTTTATTTCTGCGAACGCTTTTTGATGTTCTTGGCCCCAAACCCATTTCGTCCTCTTCCTTAATAAGTCTGTTAGAGGCTTCAATCTTATTGCAAAGTTCTCCACAGTATTCCCAAACCATTGACACAATCCTATGAACTTTTCTAATTTTTTCCTATTCACCGGTTCCACATACGTTTCCAGAGTTACAAATTTTTCCGAATTTTTCTTGATCCCTTCTTCTGAAACGGTATGTCCTAAATAGCTTATCTGGGTCATTGCAAACCTGCACTTTTTTAAGTTACATGTGAGCCCATAATTCCTTAACCTGTGTAGAACCCTGTGCAAATGCCCTAAATGTTCCTCCTTGTCTTCACTGAATATAAGAATGTCATCCAAGTAAACATAGCAGAATTTCCCCACGTATCCTCTCAACACTTCATTCATTAGCCTTTGAAAGGTTGAGGGGCTATTTTTTAGTCCGAATGGTAAAACTCGAAATTGATATAACCCGCAGGGCGTGGAAAAGGCCGTATATCTCTTGGACGACTCCTCCATCTCCACCTGCCAGTACCCGGCTCGTAAATCAATCGTCGAAAAAATTTTGCCCTTCCTTAGTTTAAAAATTATTTCATTCAAATTCGGCATCGGATAAGCATCTTTTTCCGTTACTTTATTCAGGGCCCTATAATCAATGCAAAACCTCCAACTTCCATCCTTTTTTGGAGCTAGGACAACGGGCGCCGACCAGGGAGAGGTACTAGCTTCGATCACCCCATCTCTTTCCATTTCCCTAATCTGTCTGATTATTTCCTCAATCTTCTCAGCTGACATTCTATATGGCGGGAGGGCTATTGGTCTCTCCGAGGAGCACCTGATGCTATGCCGGATGGCTCGGGTCCTTCCCATTTTATCTGAGCATACGCTAGGGAATTGTTTTAGGAGACTTAATATCTCGTCCGAGTTTCCCTCCCCACATTTTATCACTTTCATATCTACTTCCCTTTGGGGAGTTCCTTCCTTCCATATTCGCATCTCTCTTCTCTTTTTTCCCCAACTTACGGTGCCAATTTCATAATCGATTATTGCCCCCTGATCGTTTAAGAACGTTGCTCCCAATATTAGATCAAATCTCAAATCTTTTACAATCCAGGCTCGGATTGTCAGACTCCCCCTCCCGCGTGCTTAGATTCAACCAACAATAACTTTCTAATCTTCCTCCTGTTCCCTTAAGGGCGAACATCACTTCCTCCTCCTGACGCTCTTTTCCAATGTTCAACTCTTCTAACAGTTCTCCACTCACAAAATTATCACTCGCCTGAGTATCTATCCGAGCCATTATTTGTTTTCCCTCCACTTCTACTTCTATTATTGGGCATGTCTTTTCCTCTCTCTTGCAACTGATAACATTTACCCAGTCCAGGGTTTTCTTCTTCAGGACCTCCCCCCTGGCTCCTTTGAGAGTCCTGCACCCCGTTTCCCGTTTGCATTTTTCCTAGGCAATAGGGGCTAGTATGCCCTTCCTGTTTGCATTTATAGCATATAACTGTTTCTTTTTTCTTCGTATTGGCTAATGTCTCATCCTTTATGTCCCTTTCTATCTGTTGTGTAATTTTCCTTAACCCATTCCATGTTAACTCTTCCGATCCAATCCTAATCCTACTTCTCATTTCTGGAGGTAACAATTCTATTAACACCGTTAAATAGTCCTTTATATCCTCATTTGGAAACAATCGTCTGAACAGTAACTGTTTGTTAATTAGAAATTCTTCAATTTTTTGTTTCCCGTCATATTTATCTCCGTAAAATTTTGCTTTTAAACCCCCTAATAAGGCTAGATTATTAAATTTTTCGTTGAACTCCCACTCGAATTCTTCCCATTTTAAATTTCTTCTCTCTATTGTTCGCCACCATCCTAATGCTTCACCTTGCAGTTTCGCTGACAAGATTTGAACCCAACACCCCTTTGGAAGTGCATATAGCGTAAACATATCTTTACTATTATTTAAAAATTCCTTCGGGTTTTCCGCTGGGATTCCTGAAAACCCTGGTAGCAACAGGTTCAAGGTAGAAATTACGGACGCTTTGATCGGGGCTACTGCTTGATTCTCACCATTTTCGTTCTTTACTTTTACTTTTTCCCCATCTGGTTTATCCCAATTTAACCTTTGGAAATTTTCTCCTAACTTATTAATTTTCATTTCAAACGCTAATTTCATTTCTTGAATGCCCTTTAATAATTCCTCATGACTTTTCCGCCATTCCTCTTTCATTTTTTCTACTTCTTTTCCCATTTCCGTCCATTCGCCTTGAACTTTCCCTCCATCCTCATTCCTAACTTTACATTCAACACAGAGATACCTCTCTATGGCCCTCACATGTTTCTCTTCCACCTTTTCACATTTACAATGTAGCCAGTTCTTACAGGGGCCGTCACATTGTACCCAGAGATCCCCTGGCTCACTTCCAGGGCATCCTGCTCTAGCGCACTCATCTTGCCCACCCTTTTTATAGGTAGCCATTTTCTTGCTCCAATAAATAAAATCAAAATATTAAAACAGTATATTTTATTACTCACTGTGTCACGGTCGCCAATTTATCGCAGGTTCATTAACAAATCGTTCGATTTTAATAAAATATAATATATATTTGGACCCTGTTATGCAATGGTGTGTCAAAGACCAAAAAATTCAAAATTGAGTAAAGCACGGAATATTGTTTCAAATGCTATAATTAATAGTATTTTTTATGAAATATGTTCTACAAAAATTTATATTTAATGTTACTTGCATAATTGACAAAAAAAATTATATATAATCCAATGTAAACAAAAAACTTTATTGTTGATTTTCTCAAAACTCGATGTTTGGTCTTTGACACACCATTGCATAACAGGGTCCATTTAATATTTAATTAACAAATAGAATGTGTTTACAATGTTTATTGGTTTTAACAATAGTCATAATAAATATAGTCTCTCGGTCCCCTAGACGGGGCGCCTTAGATCCCCGACAGTTTATTTGTAAAATTTACAACGTTTCGTGTTACGCATGTTTTTTCCTGATAAGATGGCGAAGTGTGTCATAAAAAGTATCAAGTAATTCAAAAATTTGCCAAGAGATGTCAGAATGGTAGCTAATAATATTTAATTCATTTGGTTGATTTTCATTGACCTTTTAACAATAAATACTTTATAAATGTTATTATATATTATTTATTTATTTAAAAGAACTGTTGGCATTAGGCCACCAGCCATTTTTGCCACCGCTACTTATTATATACAAGTTGAGAAAGGCGCGGCTTCGCCGCGCCCATCTCAACTTGGCCCTGGCGGGCGGCGTCTCGGTGCGTGATCAGTAGTTTTTCTCTTAATTTTAAATCCCATATTATTTTCGCCTAAATGAAAATACAATGAATCAAATTTAAAATTTGAGTATTCGCCCTGTCCGGCCTCTGGGTTTTGAAGGCCATGAGAAAATTACGGGAAAGAAGCAAGCCTAAATTTCCCTTTAATAAACTGATTAGAGCCAACGGGCATGCAAATGAAATCAGGCGGACAGGGACCTATTAAAAAAAATCAAGAATTTTAAAATAAAAATTTCGGGGGTGGGGCAATTGCACAATAAATCTTTAAACTTTTAAACCCCTTGATAGATATTCATTCAAGAATTTTAAATCCAAAAAAGCATGTTAATATTTGAAGAAATAGAAGAATTAAAAATTTCGGGGGGGGGGGGGCAATTACACAAAAAATATTTGAACTTTTAAATCACTTGATAGATATTCATTGAAGAATTTTAAATCCAAAAAAGTATGTTAATATTTGAAGAAATAGAAGAATTAAAAATTTCGGGGGGGGGGGGGCAATTACACAAAAAATATTTAAACTTTTAAATCCCTTGATAGATATTCATTGAAGAATTTTAAATCCAAAAAGCATGTTAATATTTGAAGAAATAGAAGAATTAAAAATTTCGGGGGGGGGGGGGCAATTACACAAAAAATATTTGAACTTTTAAATCCCTTGATAGATATTCATTGAAGAATTTTAAATCCAAAAAAGCATGTTAATATTTGAAGAAATAGAAGAATTAAAAATTTCGGGGGGGGGCAATTACACAAAAAATATTTGAACTTTTAAATCCCTTGATAGATATTCATTGAAGAATTTTAAATCCACAAAAGCATGTTAATATTTGAAGAAATAGAAGAATTTAAAATTTCGGGGGGGGGGGTGGGCTGCCGAATTTAAAAAAAACTCTCAAACAACTTTTTTAGATTCTTATCAAGGGAAGGCTTTAGGGAAGAAACCAAATTGATATCTCTCCTGGTTAAAAAAAAAAATTTGAATTTGCCTCTCCGGCTCCGCCCTCTCTGTATTTCGCCAATCAGCGCTATCCCTGAGGCCTGATTGGTTGTTTCACACATCGGACACGTTTTTTAGCGCTTTATTATATAGTATGATTATGTATCTTTTATAAAAGCATAAAAATATATAAATATAGGCCAGATATAGGCTAATACTATATCGGCTGTTAGACTAGCCTGCCATCTATTGCAAGAATGCTGATCTAATTTGACAGTTGATTTTTAAATAAATCATCTAAGCTTATTTTAAAAATTTCTTAATTAATATGTGATTAATAATAACAATAAATTCATTTTTAAATTAAAAAGAAATTAAAGATAATTGGGACAGAAGGTTTTCTATATTGGCTTGATAACAAAAAAAATTATAGCTCGATGTCCCAATAATCTCTTATGAATAGGTACACGAAAAAAGTATCGATACTTCCTGGTATCGATACTTTTGTTTCGATACTTTACTCATATGAGTACTTGATTGCCGGTATCGAATGAAAAGTACTCATTCAAATATCATTTTTATTATATAAATATTTTAATTGGGATTCTGCCAAAGAATATCTCATATTCTTTTTTCTCTTGATATAAATACTAAGTTGATATATAACAGATGGTCGATATTTGTGGGATAGACTTTATTTCATCATATTCCTAATAATTATTTATTAATAATGGAAAATTTGAACTTTTTAATAAAAACCCTTTCATTTAATAACATTAAATTTCTAATTTAATTTTTTTTGTATTTTTGCAAACTGTATTTACTAAATTTAAAAGTGCGCAAATATTACATAGAAAGGCCAATATATAAGCTAATAAAAATACTGGTCGACAAGGTTTTCTTCACAAGAAATCTGATTAGTGAATTTAGTACATTTTTTTATAGTAAATTCAGATATGTAGTTAGAATTTTTCCATCAGGCACAGTTTTAGAGGTATAGAGAAAAATAAATTTTCCTCAACTCAACCTTATATCTAAAAAATAAATTTTAATAGAAAATGTGCTCTAAAACGGCTCTTATTTTGAATTTTCAAGATTTTTTTTAGAAACTTAAAAAACTCGATTTTTCTAAATTTCAAACCGTTTGTGCACGACTAAATTATTGGGACTTTATATGTATTAAAACTATCTGCATATTAAGGGTGTCGTCTTAAAAAAATCTTGAAATTTCAAAATAAGAGCCCGTTTAGAGCACTTTTTCTATTAAAAATTATTTTTTTATATATCTCTAAAAGTGTGCCTGATGGGGAAAAACTGAAATGATATTTAAATTTATGAAAAATATTTCTAGAATCTCATATCTATATCTTTATTCTTGTGAAAGAAAAAAAGTTCATTTTTGTCGACCAGTGAAAATGGACAGACTTTTATTTTGTCGAAATCCGTATTTTGGTTGAGAAAGCCCCCTTCTCCTGGTACTCATTACTTTGAGGAAGGTGGCATGCCAGTATGCCCCATTGATCTTCCCTTGGGCCCTTTGAGCGACGTCAGGAGCCTAAGATGCCAAAAAAACTTTAAAAAAAGAGGAAAAATACTCATACTTTAAAAAATACTCGATACCTACTGGTATCGATACTTTCCTTTCGATACGATACCAAGCACAAGTATCGATACCGTATCCCCTACTTATGAATTTAATCCATTTAAAAATTCTTTATAATAGTCTAGTTTTTTTTTTAAGTACGTTTAGACGTCGCTCCTGAACCCCCTTAAACCGAAAATAAAATTATTTTACCAAGGATAACAACTGTGAAATTCTAAACATCAAAATAATAACACTGATTGTGGATCTAATCACCAATCTCTCTTAAAATATTTAAAAAAAAAAATTAAATATATAACAATTTTTATTATTTTTCGTGTGAGAGATGTAATTATTTTAATAAATTGGCTTTAATTTTTCATAAGGCAAGGCAAAACCAGTGGCGGCGCGTCCACTAGGCAAACTAGGCGACCGCCTAGGGCGGCAACCTGGAGAGGGCGGCAAAAAGGGAAAAATAAAAAAAAAATTTGGTTTCGCAAGCGGCACCCGAAAAAAATTTCGGTCCCGGGGGAGGCAAAAATTGAGCGTCTCTAAAAAAAAAAGGTAAAATATTTTCCCGGACGGAAAAAATTTTTGGTTCCGCGGGCGGCAAAAATTTTGTTTCTAAAAAAAAGGTAAAAAAAATTTTTCGGACGGGAAAAAATTTTGGTTCCGCGCAAGAGAAAATGTTTCGCGGGCGGCACACGGGAAAAAAATTTTGGTTCCGCGAAAAAAAAAAATATCGCAGAAAAATTTTTGAGATCGGGGAAAATTTTAAGGAGGGGGCGGCAAATTAAATTTTTAAAGTTTTTTTTTTTTTTTTTTTGGGGGGGGGGCGCAAAAAAATATCTTGCCTAGGGCGGCAGAATAGCTTGCGCCGGCCCTGGGCAAAACTCAATGCTTTCCAATTGACAAATTCTGGAATTTTTTACGCTTTCCCTTTTGAGAATTTGTGGACCCGAGTATTTTTTCTGGACTCTCCATAACGTCCTCTTATAAGACTGAATATTTTCATTTCAAAATGCAGCGGGAAGTTGGTCAAATGTCCTCGACCTGAAGGTAAGAGCGAAGACTTGTCGTGCTCCTCTTTAAGGTGCGCGTCTCGGGGTGCTAATTTTGGGACTTTCCAGCGGCCACAATTTTGAATCTATCGACCTCAAATTTTTTTTAAATTAAAGCTATTTAAAATATCTACAACTTGTAGAAGCCCTTTTTTTGATTTTCAAAAAAAAAAAAAAAAATTTTTAGATTAATCGCATTAAATAAAAGATATTTAAAAAAAGGAGCTCTATAAGTTGTCGATAATTAAATTAGTAATCATTGTGTTAAAAAATAATTAATTTTTTGCCTTTAATTAATTAGCTGGAAAGTCTAGAATGAAATGGATCAAGTTGCGTGTATTCTAATGGGGGAACACTAACGCCATCTGGTGCCGCCTCGAGTCAATCGTGTTTTAACGGTTTTCCGAGACGCGCACCTTAAATAAAAAAATAAATAAAATAATAATAACAAATAAAATTAAAATTATTTACGTAAGTAAACAAAATAATATTTTACAAACTTTCGTGAGTGGCTCATATTTCGATTTTTAGGTAGTTCATAGTCTAGAATTGCACCATTTCAGTATTAATTTTTCTAAAATTTTCCGAGACAAATGGTAATACATATATTTAGCATTCCCACACTGAAAATTTTGCCACTACACCACTGGCCAAGGGTCCCGGGTTCGCTTCCCGTCCCAAGCGAGAAACATTTATTTCATTTGAATTGGTTATTAATAATATGAAATAAATAGTAGGGTCCGACCGAAACAAGATTTTCAGCCAAAACCGAAACCGAAATCGAATATTAGGCCTCAACCTTAGTTTCGGCCGAAACCGTAACCGAAACCGAAACTTGTATTTTCTATAAAAATTTTTTTTCATTTTATCTTTTTTTTTTCAATTTTTTTTTTCCCTTCGGTGAAAATCATTTTACCTTTTTTTTTAGGGAGACTAAATTTTTGCATGCGAGTCTCATCCCATTTTTTCAGACTCTGGTTTCGGCCGGCCGAAAGGTTCGGCTACTTTTTGGCCGAAACCGAAACTACGGCCGAAACCATGATTTTTGGCCGAAACTGGCCGAAACCGTAACCGAAACCGAATATTCGGTCGGTTCCTAATAAATAGGGATGGGGGTCTAAATGGCTTTAGATGCCGAAAAAGACCTTAAACAAAATTAAAAAAAAAGTATGTATATGTTTTATATATATTCACAATTTTCAATGAATCTATTTGAAATTAAGTACACATATAGTACATGGACCAGGGAATAACGTAGTAATAATTTGAATCTCTTAAATATTTTGGAAAATTAATTATAATCAAATTTCACACAAAATCGACAAGTTGGCTTGGAAATTAGAGAGGCAGGTAGATGCTTTGTGGTTAGCTTAACTATATGCGCGAGTAAAAATGATTAAAAATGATCAAGGGATCCACACGTCCACAGCAGGTCTGCATAGTGAACATTTAGGGACATACAGGACAGGGATATACACGGCGACACGAGGGATACACACGCCCTCATCAGGGACACCCATTTTTCTTCTGGCTACTTTCGATCTACTGTGTGTGTCCCTGGTGTGGGCGTGTATATCCCTCATGGTTCTCTATCAGTGGCGGATCCAGAGGTTTCTCGGGGGGGGGGGGTAATCTGGTGTGACTGGTCGCACAGCACACTAGTTTTTCTTAATTTCCGTAATTTAAAGGCGCATTCTGTACTTGTTTGTCAGAATATAGATAAAAATCAAATTTTTAAGTATTAATTTTTAAAATTTTACATTAAAAATACATTTTTTTTTTTTTTGAAAAAAAAGTATTTTTTTTTTTAATCTCAGGGGTAATTACCCCCTTTACCCCCCCCCTTGTATCCGCCCTTGTTCTCTATGCATGCCTGCGGCGGGCGGTGTGGATCCCTCAATCATTTTTAATCATTTTTACTCAAGTGTGAAAAGACTCTAAAGTCATGAGCTTATTCGTGGGATAGCTAATTAATTAAAAGTGAAGCAACCGGCCCTAACTCAAATAAATTTGGTGGCTAATAAAACTTAATTCATCATCATTGTTTTGAAGCGGAAACGAACCATTAAGATTCCGTTAAAATTAGTTATTTTTTTAGATTCAAAAATGATGCAGAGTGACATAATAAGTAAAAGGTGAAATAGAAGCAGCAGGCACCCTTTAATAGAAAATGTTTACCTTGCAGGCGCTTTTAAAAGAGAGCCATTTGTGTTTTATTTATTGTCTTTATGTTTTTATTTTTCACTATCGCGTGGACACTGACAATCAAATCACAAGGTTTGCTTGCTCGCTTGCTTGCACTCAACTAATAACGATGACGATCGCTGTCGTCGTCGTCGCCGCAATGGCACCTCGTGCTCTAGGAATAGTTAACACGACCGCCACTAGGGCGATCTACTGTATTTATTTAGAGTGCTATTTGATAATCAACAAATTTAAACGTTGCTTGTGGATTTGAACCTTTGATTTGGGCGGTGGAAGGAATGGGGGTGAATTTTTTTGCTTGTGCTAGCTGCTCGCACAGCACACAAATTTATCTAATTTAAAGTTGCATTCTCTAGTTGTCTACCACCTTTTTTGTGTCGAAATAGACTTGAACACACCTCTTTGAGGAATAAGGGACCCTCAAAACGAGTATTTCCATTAACACCCTCGAATCGATACTTTGACACGATTGCAATATTACATATATACACTGTAAAAAAAATATGAATTTTCAATCATTTCTCATAAACTTTCGTAGTTTAATTTTAATATACTCAGGATATGAAATAAAATTAATATAAAAGTTTATGAACAAATTACCAACTTTTAAACTTATATTTTTCTTTGTGTGCCGCCAAATTTTGAAATCGTTAAAAGTGTCCCGCGACAAGTTGAGAATCACTGGTCTAAACGTTCTCAAATAACTCGACTACCTCAAGGAATTTTTATTAATATTATTTTAAGGAAACTTGAAATTAATCTTTTAAAATTTATTTCACAAATCTAAATTTATTAAATTCTGGTTTGAAATTCGCGCTCTAAACTATTTAAATATTTATGAAGTCATACTAATTAAATGATTTTTATAAAGTAATTCAACTAAATAGCTATAAAAATTAAAATTAAAATTAACAATTTCACCAAAATAATTAATTTTAAAATATACAAGAAATTTGTTAGGTTGGCAACAAATTGAACTTTCTCATATATATTCATAAACAGTTTATGAAACAGAGTTCCTATACTTGTATAGGAAGTTTTTTGGAAGTTTTTTTAACAGTGTAGGTAAGAGAATATATACAAATCAAATTTTGAAGTAATTAATTTTTAAAATTCCTCCACAAAAAAAAATTTATTTTGAATGTAAAATTTTAAAAATTAATTAATTTTAAACTGGTAACCGTTGGCTCTAGTTGAAACAATATGATTTAATAGGAGAATTAAATTCAGGTGTGATACACAAGGTTTTTTTTGTTTCAATGATTTATTTATTTATTTAACATTAACACTTTATACGTATTTCGACACCAGTATGTAATTCACTTCCGATGATGACACATATGGTGTCGAAATACGTATAAAGTGTTAATGTTAAATAAATAAATAAATCATTGAAACAAAAAATTCTTGTGTATCATACTTGAATTTAATTCTCCTATTAAAAATTAAAAATTTGATTTGTATTTATATTCTGACAAACAAGTAGAGAATGCGCCTTTAAACTACGAAATTAAGAAAAAATTGTGTGCTGTGCGACCAGTCACACCAGAACCCCCCCCTCCTCGAAAAACACCTCTGGATCCGCTCTTGGCTCTTGGTACTTCATATGAAAGATTGAAATAAATATTTTTTTCTATGTTTATAAATTTTACATTTTAAAATATTTTGATAGGGCAGATTCAGCCAAATAAAAAGCTTTTATATGCTTCTCAACTCCGGAGACGTTTCGAGATATTTTTAATGTCTCATCATCAGTCCGTCTACAAAATGTACATAAAAATAAATGATTAGTTTTCAATATAGAGTAAAAAGTATAAAATCCATTGTAATAAAATACTGTATATCGAAAACTAATCATTTATTTATATGTACATTTTGTAGACGGACTGATGATGAGAGATTAAAAATATCTCGAAACGTCTCCGGAGTCGAGAAGCATATAAAGGCTTTTTATTTGGCTGAATCTGCCCTATTAAAATCTATTACATTCACAGCCACTTAATCCCCATTTATTTTACATTTTAAATTCTAATATATTGGAGGAAACAATATACATACCGACACAAAAAAATCTTATGTGTCAAGCACAGAATTACCGTAGGTAAGAGAAAGTTGTGCGCTGTGCGATTATCACACCAGATTTTTTATTTATTCAGTCGTTTATAAATTATTAATTTCAAGTCATAGATAATAGGGTTGAGTGGTTAACCCCCCCCCCCTCTCTTTTAGTTATTTTCTGCTGATTCACACAGAAAGTGTTGATATTCATTTTAATTTATAAATTATGTAATTAACTTGTCTGGCGAGAAATTTCAGGTAGACGATAATAAAATATTATATTATGTGATGATCAGGCGGGAATATTACAGTGAGTTCATTAAAATTGCGCTTTCTAATAATTCAAAAACTAATTTCAAATTTTCAACAACTAATCGATTTCAAATGAGAATTGACACAAAGTCAAAAGGCGTGACAGCCACCAACCCCCCCTTGCACCCCCCCCCCACGTTATCAAACTCTCATTTGCTTTGCCTTTCTTTATTGGTGAATATAAATAATTTCAAAGCGATTCAATTCAAGTGACAAACATGGAGAGCGTGCTTTTTTTTTTATTAATTATTTCGACGTTTGTGACCTTCTATTTTATTTTTTCTTTTTTTTCTTTCTTTTTATCTATTATGCGTACATACAATGTTTTTAGGGAAGAGTGAAAGAGAAAGATATAAAATGCGCTGTTATATCTATTTACATATCGTTTACTGAAAAATAATTTTGGTTTTTTGTGAAAATTGATTTCTAAATTGTTTATAGGACTATTTTAATATAACATTGCCTTTTTATTTTTTATTTTACCGATATATTTAATATCCAGGTGTTTCATAATTGGACCCTGTTACGCATTAGTGTGTCAAGCGCCAGCTACGGAGTTTTGAGGAAATTAACATTAAAGTTTTTTGTTTCCATTGGATTATATATAATTTTTTTTGTCAATTACATTAAATATAAATTTTTTTAAGACATATTTCATTAAAAAATACTATTAATTATAGCATTTCAAACAATATTTAACTTTAATAGTTAACTCAATTTTTGAATTTTTTTTTTTTTGCTGCTTGACACACTATTGTATAACAGGGTCCATATAATAATGTGAAATAAAAGTTGATACCGAGTAAAAAAGATTAAAAATGATCCACACGCCCGCAGCAGGTCGCATAGTCATCCTTGAGGGACACAGGGATATACACGCCTGCACCAGAGTCACACATTTTTCTTCTGGTCATTTTCGATCTACTGTGTGTGTCCCTGGTGCGGGCGTGTGGACTGAAGATAGCGCAATAAAATTGGCCGAAATGTTTTGCAATAAAGGAGTTTGAGTTAATAATAGAGACGTCCTACTTGGCTGCATTGTTTTTAATTACACGAATTGAAATAAAGTGAAAAAAATCTGATGTGACTGATCGCACAGCATACAACTTTTTCTTACCTGAGGTAATCGAAAGTTGTGTACTGTGCTTGTCACACCAGTTTTTTTGTGTCGACATGTATTTATTTTCCGACAGAACGGTACATACGAATTTCAAGATATAAAATTTATAAGTATGGGAAAATATTTATATTTTGTTACCATGGCAACCATTTCTCTTATCTTTTCTATAGAGCACGAGAGTAAAGTGGTCTTCAGAAGATTTCAATGACAAAATGAGGATATACATTTTAAAGAGAATCTAAAAAATAATTGATTTTTGAATTAAAAAAAAAAAAATCGTTGGAGCAAATTTAGAGAAAATCGAAAAAAACTGAAAAAGTGCATCAGTAAATTACTAGTACTCGTTGGTCGATTTTGTTCAAAAGCTTCGTGTCACGTCCCATGGGGGTGCCTAAGTTAAATATAAAATTTCAACATCCTAGCTCTTTTCGTTCTTGAGATATTTTGTTCACTCACAGACAGACACACACACAGACAGACCATGTCGCGAAAACCACTTTTTTGGAATCAGGGGACCTCAAAACGTGTATATCCATCAAAATCTCGACATCGAATTTTTGACATGAAACCAATACTTTCTCTCTATATATATATATTAACATATATATAGAGGTAATAGAAAGTAACAAATTATATTCTTGATCTTTTACAAACGAAATGGCCATTAGTACTCTAATCTCATAGTATTTTTAGAAGAAAAAAAAATATAATTATTTCTATTTGTTTGAGAATTGAATTTTCTTTAATTAAATTACAAAAAAAAAAATCTGGTGTGACTGGCGCACAGCACACAACTTCTCTTACCCTTCGGTAAGAGAAAGTTGCGCACTGTGCTGGTCACACCAGATTTTTTTGTGTCGAGATATATTTAGTTTCCGATAGCACCTTAGTTTCAAACTTGGATTTTAAATGTTGACTGCTTCAAATAAACTATGGTTATTTTTCAAAATTTTAATCTCATATTTGGACATTTTATACACAATATAGAATCGTAAATAAATACAAAATTTCATAAGAATTGGAAAAAAAAATTTTAAATGCCTAAAAGTTGGGGCCCTTTTGAATCGAAATTAACATACAAATCCCTATAGGAAATTAACATTGTTCCTATGCGAAGATAAGGCGGAAAGGGAATTTAAAAAGAGTAGAGAGAGACGATAATGTTTGCAAGTGAGAGAGAGAGAGACATATATGTTTTCTTTGAAACAATTAAAGACACAAATAAATTAAAAAATCTGGTGTGACTGGCGCACAGCACACAACTTTCTCTTACCTTCGGTAATCGAAAGTTGTGTTCTGTGCTTGTCACACCAGATTTTTTGTGTCGACATATATTTAGTTCCCGACAGTACGGAACATTCGATTTTCAAGATGTAAAATTTATAAGTATGGCAAAATGTTTATATTTTGTTACCATGGCAACCATTTCTCCCATCTTTTCTATGGAGAACAAGAGTAAAGTGGTCTTCAGAAGATTTCAATCACAAAATGAGAATATACATTTTAAAGAGCATCTAAAAAATAATTGATTTTTGAATTTAAAAAAAAATCGTTGGAGCAAATTTTGAGAAAATCGAAAAAAACTGAAAAAGTACATCAGTAAAGTACTAGTACTCTTTGGCCGATTTTGATTAAAAGCTTATTTTTCCGGTCCCGGGGGTGTTTAACTTAAATATAAAATTTCAACCTCATAGCTCAATTCCTTCATGCTTAAAATTGAACACACACACACACACACACACACACCCACACACCCACCCACCCACACACAGACAGATCATGTCGCGAAAACCACTTTTTTGGATTCAGGGGACCTCAAAACGTGAAGATCCATCAAAATCTCGACATCGAATTTTTGACATGAAACCAATACTTTCTCTCTATATATATATTACATATATACATAGGTAAGAGAAAGTAAAAAATGGGAATTTAAATAATAATTGATTTTTAATCTAATAAAAAGAAAAAGATTTAAATTCCGTTACCATGGCAACCATTTCTATCTTTCCTATGAAGAACAAGAGTAAAGTGGTCTTCAGAAGATTTCAACGGCAAAATGAGAATATACATTTTAAAGAGCATCTAAAAAATAGTTCATTTATGAATTAAAAAAAAAATCCTTGGAGGGAATTTTGAGAAAATCGAAAAAAACTGAAAAAGTACATCAGTAAAGTACTAGTACTTTTTGGCCGATTTTGTTCAAAAGCTTATTTTGAGATTCTTCAAAGGTACCTAAGTTAAATATAAAATTTCAATCCGCTAGCTCAACTCCTTCATGCTAAAAATCTGTCCACACACACAGACACACCCCCCCACACACACACACACACAGAAACACATACATACACACACAGACACACATACATACACACACACACACACAGACCAATTTGCGGGACCCACTTTTTTTGGACTCAGGGGACCTCAAAACATGTATATCCATCAAAATCTCGACATCGAATTTTTGACATGATCGCAATACTTTCTCTCTATATATATATTACATATATACATAGGTAAGAGAAAGTAAAAACATGGAGTAATTTTCTTAGTAAATAAGTACATTATAAAATTCGACCTACTTTTATAAAATTAAAATAAAAGAAAAGGAGGGGGGGGGGAGTGTGTGTGAAAATATTCATTTTACTTTCTCTTACCTATGTATATATGTAATATATATATAGAGAGAAAGTATTGGATTCATGTCAAAAATTCGATGTCGAGATTTTGATGGATCTTCACGTTTTGAGGTCCCCTGAATCCAAAAAAGTGGTTTTCGCGACATGGTCTGTCTGTGTGTGTGTGTGGGTGGGTGGGTGGGTGTGTGTGGGTGTGTGTTCAATTTTAAGCATGAAGGAATTGAGCTACAAGGTTGAAATTTTATATTTAAGTTAAACATCTCCCGGGACCGGAAAAATAAGCTTTTAATCAAAATCGGCCAAAGAGTACTAGTACTTTACTGATGTACTTTTTCAGTTTTTTTCGATTTTCTCAAAATTTGCTCCAACGATTTTTTTTAAAATTCAAAAATCAATTATTTTTTAGATGCTCTTTAAAAATGTATATTCTCATTTTGCAATTGAAATCTTCTGAAGACCACTTTACTCTTGTATTTCATAGGGAAGATAGGAAAAATGGTTGCCATGGTAACAAAATATAAATATTTTCCCACACTTATAAATTTTTTACATCTGAATTCAAATGTTCCGTACTGTCGGGAACTAAATATATGTCGACACAAAAAATCTGGTGTGACAAGCACAGAACACAACTTTCGATTACCGAAGGTAAGAGAAAGTTGTGTGCTGTGCGCCAGTCACACCAGATTTTTATATCTAAGAATTTGTAATTAGAAAACTGATGTGACTACATGTGGATGATTTTTTTATTTTTTATTACCACTATTGATTCAGTTCTAATTAATTAGCTATCCCTCGGATAAGCTAGTTGATTACGACTTTCAAATCTTTTTACATCTAGTTAAGCTAATCATATGATTAAATCGCCCAGATCGTAGTTAACTAGCTATAAGACCTAAACTTCGGCATAAGATTTATTGATAAATCTTCTTCTTCTTCTTCTGTCCTCGCCTTATTCCCGCGATGCAGGGTCGGCGGACCTCACTATTTCCCTCCAGGCCTATCATGCGTTTTTGCGACCCGAAGAAATAGGACAGGCCGGCCCGTGGCACGGTCTGACGCCTGTTGAAAAGAGGAAGGAAGAGACAGACATACAAAGATCCAAAAGAACCTCGTTCTGAACAACGATCCTTGAACGACATTGATATTTGTTTTTTCTTAAACAATTCTTGACCCCAAAAAAAGAGCAAAATTAAAGTTTAATATTAACATTTTTTTCCTGATAACGGTCCCCGAAACGTCGACCAGTTCGATTTTATTTCAATCTTTTTTTATCCAATATCTATTTGCTATATATATACACAGCAAGTTTATTTCCTATTGCAGGTATTAGGCAATAAATTTAATAAAGATGACTTTATTTTTTTGGTGAAAAATTTTTATTCCAACGACCAGCTAGCGCTAACCTTCTGGTTTCGGCCACAGAGGGCCATCGTCAGGCCTGTGAAAACAATTTTGAAAAAAATTTTTTTTTTTTTAAATTGCCTTCATTATATATAATATATTCCTAAAATATTGCTATATATATATATTGTAAATTGAACTCTGGACGAGAAATTCGTGCGTGAGTATTTATATATAAAAAAATGTAAGGGAGGCACCAAAGGGACATCTGAATAAAACAATGATTAAGTTATGTCATGTTAATTAAGAAAAAATACTAAGTCTAAAATAAAATAAAATTACTTTTGATAGTTTGTACGTCATTTAAAATTAAAATTAAAAAGAAACATCCTTTTGATGCCTTTCACGTTTTTTTGAATTTTAAAATAATAATTTATAAAATTATATTCAGGTTATCAACTGAGAGGAGGCAATGGCTAAGCCGGCTAAGCTTAGGATTACGGAGTCCGAAGTCTCAACACGACTCGGGTTCGGATCCAGCTTGCCGCAAATAATTCAACCATCCTGCCGAAGTCTCCTCTTAGGATAGGTAGGGGGATAGCCCCACCGTGGTATCACAAAGGGCCTAATTGGCCTAAGTGTGTTCCCCTCTCTGGGAACGGCCACTTCAACCTAACCTAACCTAACCTATCAACTGCGCCACGCCGAAAATAATTCCGTCAGTTCAACCTAAAAAAATAACTTTTAAAGAAAAATATATATATAATTATTATTGATGAAAAAGAGATTCCTCATTTTAAAAATTATTTGTTGGCATAAAGAATACTTAAATAAGGAGAAGGAAAATTTTAGGTATGTTGAAAAAGAAATTTACAATTATGAGATGAATTTTATTTATGTAACTATTTGATCACAAACTTTGGATTTCTGTTTGATACCTTCTGTGTACGGAAGAATGTAAAATAATATTATACACAATACTACTGTATTCCACTTTGACTAACCTGTTGATTATATAAAAAATTGTTTTCACAGGCCTGACGATGGCCCCCTGTGGCCGAAACCAGAAGGTTAGCGCTAGCTGGTCGTCGGAATAAAAATTTTTCACCATTCTCCATTATCTATTTGCTATTTCACATCTCTCGTTTGTTTCTAGTTCTTTTTTTTTTTTCATTCATTAACTCATTCATTCTTTTGAATTAGTTCACTTCTGAACGATCCATATCTCTTTTAATAGACCGTAATTTAAAACGTAATTAAATTTAAACAAAAAAAAAAAAAATTAAGCATTTTGTAAAGTATCCAATTCAACTAAATCTGGCATAGTAACAGAATATAGAGATGAAAATAAATACTAAATATAAACGCTCGCTCGTTGGTTATTTAATGGAGATGATAATATCCTGAAGACAAAACATGTTCAATAATTAATTTTTAATAAATTCTGTACATTATCATAATTAGAACGGGAAGGGGGCTTTAATTTTAATTTTTTTTTTTTAATCTGGTGTTACTAACCCCACCTCACGCAACATTCTCTATTATTCGGTAATCGAAAGTTTTGCTCTTTTTTTGCATTGTGTTGAGGTATTTAGTTTCTGACAGGGAAAAAAAGATATAATAATAATAAGAAAATCGAAAAAAAAAAATTCAGCATAATAGATACTCTACTAAAGAGTCGGCATTAATGACAAAAAAGTGGCTTTCAATATGAAAATGTCATCTTTAAATGAGGAGATAAGACATATAAATGTAAGGAGTCTAGAATTTAATAAAAACAAAGAAAAAAAATATGGTGTGACTGGTCGCACAATACACAACTTTCTCTTACCTTCGGTGATCGAAAGTTGTGTTCTGTGCTTGTCACACCAGATTTTATGTGTCACCATATTTAGTTTACGCCGATATATTAGAATTGATTTCTCCTCTTTCCTATGAAGTACAAGATTAAAGTGGTCTTGAAACAATTTTGAAAGCAAAATGAGAATATACATTTTTAAAGAGCATCTAAAAAATAAGTGATTTTTAAATTTTAATCAAAATCATTGAGCGAGAAAATTGAAAAAAATTGAAAAAGTACATTAGTAAAGTACTAGTACTTTTTGGCCGATTTTATTCAAAAGCTTCGTGTCACGTGCCACACCCCTGTGTCACCCCCGAAGACATCCCCGCCTAGCTTGAATATAAAATTCTCTTCTTACTAACTAATAATCTCCTAGCTCTTTTCGTTCGTGAAATATTTTGTTCACAGACACACACACACACACAGACCATGTCGCGAAAACCACTTTTGTGAATTCAGGGGACCTCAAAACGTGTATATCCAACAAAATCTAGAAATCGAATTTTTTACATGAATCCAATACTTTCTCTCTATATACAGTATATTAACATTTATAGAGCTAAGAGAAAGTAAAATTATATTTTCTCAAATCTCTAATATTATATAAAATAAATTTTAATAAATCTATAGGTCCTGAGGAAGGTCGACAGAAACGTACACAGTTAAAAATTTAAATAAATAATATTGTGTTTTTCCATTAAATGATCCTGAAAAAAAGAAAAAAAACATTTTTTTTTCTTTATAATATCCTATAACAACTGATGAAAATTTTTCCAAGTTAACTTCCATATTTTCCTAAATTACATAACTTGGGCTGTTTCAAGAATTATTCCTCCTTGTTAATTCCCCCATTTCTTGGCGATGTCTAGTAAAATCATAAAAAGAGTTAAGGGATGTCTTCTGTTGACCCTTTGAAGATACAAAAAAAATAACTTATCAAAACACCCAATTATGATTATTGCCGAGATTAAAAAGAGAGAGAGAAAAAAAGGAAATAAAAGACGAATTAATGGCAAACGAGAGTCACTCAATTGGTCCAGCGAGTGGGTGGTTTGAGATTTGTGCGTGGGTCAAATCGCTAGTTGATTGCTTCAAGAAAAGAAAAGAAAAAAAAAATACAATTATTATTTGAGACAGACTTTTCTAATTGCATTCGAGATACCTGAATGAGAAAAAAAAAAACAAACCCTCAAATAATATAAAATGGTTTCATTTCATTCTTATTTAAGAAGAAATAAAAATATTCTTTGATTCAAAAATATAATTTAATTTCTCGTATACAAAGTAGAGAAAGTAATGAAATCGTCATCGTTTATTTACTTATGTATTATTTTGAATGAAGAATCCAAAAAAGTGGTTTCCGGTTTGTCTGTCTGTGAACAAAATATCTTTTTTTTTTTTTTTTTTATTTGCCCTTTGAGCCGAGGCCATAGGGATAAAAACTTTTTACAAAATACATATATTTCAAGGCAGCCAAAAGCAATAAAGAAAAAAACACGTTTCGGCCGATATTTTTGCCTTCATCAGGACAAAGTACTGTTTGCCTCGAGCTCATAGAGTCTCTTGGCAACTCTTTACAAGGCGTTTGTTCGGACATTCGTCGAATATCATGACTTCTGGTTCAATAGTGATCATCACTACAATTCAATAGTGTCAATCACTATTGAACCAGAAGTCATGATATTCGACGAATGTCCGAACAAACGCATTGTCAGGAGTTGCCAAGAGCTCGAGGCAAACAGCACTTTGTCCTGATGAAGGCCCGAATATCGGCCGAAACGTGTTTTTTTCTTTATTGTTTTAGGCTGCCTTGAATATCCTCATTACTCATTATATATTCAGCCACTCCTGAAATTTTATATTTAATTTCAAATGCTAATTCAGACAAGATTTTTATCAAAATTAAATTGACTTTGACGGATGATTGGTCAAAAAAATTATAAAAACGTTGTTTCTATTTTAAATTTAGATATTATTGGTCAACTGCATTGTACAAGTATCAGTTTCGATGCATTCATCATCCTCAGGACCTTTTTTTTTCCTTTTTTTTTTTTTTTTTTTTTAAAAAGTCATTTCGGCTTTTTTTTTTTTTTTTTTTCCTTCTTGGCCATCGTCCTTCGAGCATTTGACCATTTCTATGTAACTTGTAGTATTCAATAACCTCAGGACCTTAATAACTAAAGAATCTATTATGTAATTGTTTAATACACCGTTGTCATTAATTGGACAGTTATTGCATCCTTAATAATAGATTTTTTTAGTTATTAAGGTAGGAGATTGTTGTGTGCTGTGCCCCAGTCACACCAGATTTTTATATTTCTTTATCTCTTTTTAAGAACGACATCTATACGTATGTGAAAGGATTTTTATTATCTCTTTCCAATTTACTAGATTTTTTTCTTTTTTTGGTAAACCCCCATTCTATCAAACACGATTGAATGTTTTTCACCCCCCCCCCTCTCCATCCTACGCGCGTTAAGGGCTCTATAATGCCTGAAGGGAATGAAAAGGGACTCTACTTGCAAAAAGCAATCTCTAATAGGGTCCTAAAAATAAAAAAAAAAAATAAAAATACGTAGGCGATTGCAAAACGAACAGTCGCGCTCGCTGTTGTTGTTGTTCCCCCTTGTTGTTGTTTTCGTAATGAATAACTTAAGAATACCCTGCAGACGGATAACAACTTAATATAAAATAAATAAACGTAGATAATGAGACAAACAATAAGAATAAGAGATTTTTTTTCACCCTCCTTTTTTTGTTGTTGTTTGATCCCAACAACAACAAGAAAGCTAATTAAGTGTATATATATAAAACTTTTAAGAAGAGAGAGAGAGGGAAAAAAAGATTGAGAATAATTACGCTATTTATTCTTACCTCTATATATATGTCGATATTTTTTTTTTTTCCTCTGACCAACCGTCATAGGATTAAATTTTATAAAATACATTATACAAAACAGTAATACAATATATAAATACATAACTTAAAAACAAAAAACAAAAATATTACCAACACAAAAAACACTATTAACAAGTTAGACACCCCCGGAACCGGGAAAATAAGCTTTTAATCAAAATCGGCCAAAGAGTACTAGTACTTTACTGATGTACTTTTTCAGTTTTTTTCGATTTTCTCTAAATTGGCTCCAAAGATTTTTTTTTTAAATTCAAAAATCAATTATTTTTTAGATTCTCTTTCAAATGTATATCCTCATTTTGTCATTGAAATCTTCTGAAGCACACTTTATTCTTGTATTTAATAGGAAAGATAGTAGAAATGGTTGCCATGGTAACAAAATATAAATATTTTCCCATACTTAGAAATTTTACATCTTGAATTATAATATATCGGCGAAAACTAAATATACGTCGACACAAAAAATCTTGTGTGACAAGCACAGTACACAACTTTTGATTACCGAAAGTAAGTGAAAGTTGTGTGCTGTGGGACAGGCACACCTGTTTTTTTTTACATAATGGCAAAATCGATCAAGATCACTCTGTAACAATAGACAAGCATTAATGTATGCAAGTTATGCTAGCGTGCAACTAGAGTGCTAAAAAATGAAACGAACAGAATGCAGGGCAAAATGTGTAAATTATACTGCAATGGCAATCGAAATGAACATATCTTTAATTTTAATAATAAATAGTTAGTCTCCCCCCACAGGCTGGCATCGAGCTTGTTGGTCCAAAACGGCAGGTATGACGGTGGAAGGCTATATCGACTTTAATTGAAATATCTTTGATAGAAAAGAGAGAGAGAGATGTGTTGTGGGGATAAAATATTACTTCACCCTGAGGGTGCTAATAAATTCAGAATATTTGTTTATCATCGAGTGAACTTGACGCCGCGATGAGTAATCTGCAAAGGGTTGGGATGGGTTGGGCGCTCTCTCTCTCTCTTCTTCCTTCCAATAACTTTAAACAATAGCATATTCACAGCAGCAATGACAAACCCTCCCCCCTCTCTATCTCTTATTTATTAGCTCTAATTTCATAGTGTGTGGTGGCAACGACGATGAAGAAGGAGAGAAAAGGGGTTTTAGTTGCGTTGAATAATTGAAATGATTTTAAGTTAGATAAATGATAGGCAATAATAAATGATCCCTCAACCCTAACAAAGATTAGTAATTGTTTTATCTCACACTATTTGTTGGTCCAGAGAAAAGACGCTATGAAAAGAGGGAGTTTTCAGATTTACCTATAAATATTCATTGACACAACTGAAAAAATCTGGTGTGACTGGTAATCGACAGTTGTGTCCTGTGCTTGTTACACCAAATTTTATGAGTAGACAAATGGACCGTTTATTTTGAAAGAAGTGTAAGTCCATTTAAAAAAAGAAAATGAGTTTTCACAGAATTTATGATTAAATTAATGTAAATTTTCTATGTATAACTAGATAGTGTGGTAAATATCTTAAAAAATTCCCATGTTTTGTTCAATTGAAAATTGGTCGGTAAATAGATTTTTTTAATAAACAAATATGTTAACCTTTCATTTTCTCGAAACAATAGAAAATGGACTTACACCACTTTCAAAATAAACGGTCCAAATATTTAGTTTCCGCCGATATATTAGAATTCAAGATGTAAAATTTATAAGTATGAGAAAATATTTTCATTTCTCGTATTTTTGCTATGAAGTGTAAGATTAAAGTGTGCTTCAGAAGTTGTCAATGGCAAAATGAGAATATAAATTTTAAAGAGCATTTAAAAAATAATTGATTTTTGAATTTTTAATCAAAATCGTTGGAGTGAATTTTGAAAAAATCGAAAAAAAAAAACCTGAAAAAGTGCATCAGCAAAGTACTAGTATTTCTTGGCCAATTTTGTTCAAAAGTTTCGTGTCACGTCCCAGGGGGCTGCCTTACCTAAATATAAAATTTAAACCTCCTAGCTCTTTTCGTTCTTGAGATATTTTGTTCACAGACAGACAGACAAACAAATCCATCAAAATCACGACATCGAATTTTTGACATGAATTCAATACTTTCTCTAATATATATATATATATATATATATATATATATATATATATATATATGTATATTAACATATACATATAGGTAAGAGAAAGTAAAATGAAGAGGGTTTCTGCACTACAAAAAAAAGCCATTTAATAGAGACTCCACTAACTACCCATAGATGAAGCTACCGGCCCTAAGTAATATTTGTGTGTCTATTTAATCAACTCAGATTTTTTTCTTAAACTACCCTCTTACAAAATAAAATTAAAAAAAAAGCAGTTTCTGAGGAATTTCATTAAAATTTACTTTTAAAAATGATTTAATATAAAATGAATTGGTTTAATTGAATTTGTTTGGGAGAGAGAGAGAGAGAGAAGAGAGTCAAATGTGTATAAAATTTAAACTTTTCACAATTCATACATACATTTCATTTTCCTATTAAAAAGTTTTTAATGTCATTCAATTTTCAATGATATAAACTGAAAATGAATTTACGAAAATACAAAATACCAAGTTCATAGGGGGGATGGGGGAGGGGGGGGGGCGAATTTTATTTATTTATTTATTTTTTAAGGATAAATTTATTCAATTTACGGCCTGAGCCTTCTAATTAAAGAGTAATTAATTAGCGCATTCTATTAAACCCCCCTCCCCCAAGAGCCGTTTTATTCATTTAGATCACAGCGGAGGCTGGCTGATTTACACGTAGTAG
>JAKCPI010010556.1:0-11031 GCA_023213315.1 Euborellia annulipes
AGCAATACGTAACTTCACTTCGGTGTACTTTGATTCAGATTGCAGCATTGTGAGATTTTTTTATGTTAAATCTCCAAGAAATTAATCATTTATTCTAGAGAGTAATTAATCGAAAATTCCTTATATTCATCGTATGGAGGAAGGCCGTCTAATTTACAGGAAGGTAAGAAAGAAAATAGACTTTATTTGGCCCAAAAATTATTTATTACCAATGTCAATGTTTTACGACCTTTGTAAGTGTACTTTTCTTCTTTTTCTTTTATATCTTGCTTTTAAGTTTATGTTAATTTGTAAAGTTTTGGTGTTGTGTTGTATTTTAAGGTCCTGAGGATGGGTGACGTATAATCCCCGAAACGTTGACATTGGTAATAAATAATTTTGGGCCGAATAAAAAGTCTATTTTCTTCACCTTCCTTATATTCATTTGAATCCCTTATCAAACAAAAACGAACGATGAGATACAGTATTTTAGTCGTCATTATTACTTGACCTATTAACTTTTGGAAATTGATTTTTTTTTAAATAATTATTATTGGACGGCATCCTAAGAATAAAAGTAATTAGTCCACGGCGAAAGCGTCATGGTTCGAGTCCAGAGAGAGCAATTTTGCCCAATCATAAACAGAAACTTGTCTTGCAAATTTGATATTTTAAACGATATATTCCATCTTATTCAAACAAAGATCTAACTATAATAGTTTGTTTTAAAAAACTCCAACTTTAAAAACGAAAGTTCTTCCTAGTCTGTGCTTGTCAAGCCAGATTTTTTGTACTGAGGTATATTTAGTTTCCGACAGTACAGTATGAATGAATTAATTCAAGATGTAAAATTTTTAAACATAGGAAAATATTTATATTTTGTTACCATGGCAACCATTCTTTCCTATGAAGTACAAGAGTAAAGTGTGCTTCAAAAGATTTCAATAGCAAAATAAATATATACATTTTAAAGAGCATCTAAAAAATAATTGATTTTTTGAATTTTAATCAAAATCGTTGGAGCGAATTTTGAGAAAATCGAAAAAAACTGAAAAAGTACAGTGAGGGACAATATTAAGTCCCACCCATGCGTTTCTACTTGTGCTTATTTCATTGTTTTTATAAAAAATATTATATATATTTTTAATGGAATCTTTCATGGTTCAAACCTAGAAAATTTCCAATAAAGATTTTCATTTTCTTTTATAAAAAGAATGAAATAATCACAAGTTGAAAACGCATGGGTGGGACTTAATATTGTCCCTCACTGTACATCCATAAAGTTCTAGTACTCTTTGGCGATAAGACCTGACCCGTAACATAAGAGACGATTACACTACCACCATGGGCGTAACTAGGGAGTGCCGGGGGCCTGCTCCTCTCCCCAGAAGGCTCGTCCCCCCTCAGAAAGCTGCTTGTCCCAAGAGAAATAGAGAAAATATGGGGCTTTCCAGACCCCCCTCCAGCTAGGATGGCTGGTCCCATGGCTCCTCCAGCCAATCTCTAGTTACGCCCATGTCTACCACTATGCGAACCAGAGGCTATCAGATGATTTATAGATTTCAATTCAGTTGGTTGTGTTGATCACTCCAGTTTATTTAAACAATCCCATCATTCTAATCAATTATTTTCATATGGCGTTCAGACCACTTTTAATACCACATTCAAAATTTAACTGTATCGAACTGAATAAAATGTCATATATGAAAGGTTCAAGGCTCAGAGTCAATCATGTGTTTTAGAAAAGAGCAATAAAGTATAGTGAATCTTGTATGTAATTTTTTTTATTAAATTTCTTTTATTATTGTGTACATTATTCCTAACCTTGATGACCACTCATGAAGAAGAAGGAAAATGAGTGCAATCGTTCTCGAGAGGTAAAAGTGAATTCAAGCCGCTATATTATTGCATAATATTTATTATTAATCCAGGAAGTTTAATCAAGATTATCTTTTCAGGTGCGGTCACATGACTTAGAAGAATAATAACGCCTCAACTGTGTCATTTTTTTTCTCTCGCCAGTATTAAAAGGTTTTTTGTAAAATAATTAAAATTTGAATTTGAAAAAATTTATAAGAAAAATATTTTGGAAAAAAATTTTAAGTACAAATAAAAATCAAGCCTCACTCCCTAATAGATATTTTGATTAATTGCCCCATAGAATGCACAGTATTTATTAGATATTAATTACTAATTGTAGATCTTTGGAGAAATCGTGGATTAGTGAGTTGGTTATTTGGAATGCTTAACTTTCAGGAAAGTTAATACGATTCCAAGCATTTAAAATTTCGGGCCTAAAAAATTTGTGTGCGATAAATTTTTTTAAAAAAATCTTACCCTTCGGCATATTGTGCTTGTCACACCAGATTTTTTGTGTCGAGATATATTTAGTTTTCCATAGCAACTTAGTTCCAAACTTGACCACATGCATTTCAGTAAGTACTACAAGAGTAAAGTTTACTTTAAAAAATTTCAAGGGCAAAATGAGAATATAGATTTTAAAGGGCAACTAAAAAATAATAGATTTTTGAATTTTTATCAAAACCGTGGGTACGAATTTTGAGAAAATTAAAAAAAAAACTGAAAAAGTACATCAGTAAAGTACTAGTAATTTTTGGCCGATTTTGTTCAAAAGCTTATTTTGAGAGTCAGAGAGGGTACATAACTTAAATATAAAATTTCAATCCAATAGCTCAATTCCTTCATGCTTAAAATCGTTACAGACAGACCAATTTGCGGGACTCACTTTTTTGGACTCAAAACATGAATATCCATCAAAATCTCGACATCGAATTTTTGACAGATCGCAAAACTTTCTCTCTATAGGCTATATTTCATATTTAGGTAAGAGAAAGTAAAAACAAAGACAAAATAAGGGTATTAATGTACTGAAGTTTGATTGAGCTATTACGAATATGTGCATCCAATGGTAGAAATAAGAATTATAATAGTTAGACAACTTCACAATTAAATTTAGTAAGTCATCTCAAGAAAAGCGTGGTGCAATGATAAGTTTATTTAAGATTTAAGAGTCCATTCTTAGAATGCGAACGACATAAGGGCCGCCTGGATAGAGCTTAAAAAGTTCGTCGAGGAGGCTAAGATAAGAAGTATTTTTGGAAGTGGAGTTAAAGGAATTCTTTGTTTGCTCAGGATTTTCTTTCAAATTGCCTTCTAAAAAACATCCTTTCAGATAAAAAAAAAGCTGATGTAGCTTCTGTTCTTCCCTTTATTTTTTTTTTCTTCTAAGCAAAAATTTTATCGTAATAATAACAATTATTTAAATATTTAATACGTAAATACACGAAGATAAGATTTAGAAAAATATTTGATTTCTCTTTTATGAATGAATATTTTTCTTTGAAATGATTTGTAAATAAAATTTGCATCGGAAGAGTTGGAAAATATCAATAGGCTGCTGGGGAAGTTATCCTATTAGCAATTTAAGTTGTCAAATCTTCTTTTTTTTTATACTTGACTTGGTCTATTACTTTCTCTTACCTCTTATATGTTAATATATAGAGAGAGAAAGTATTGGTTTCATGTCAAAAATTCGATGTCGAGATTTTGATGGATATATACACGTTTTGAGGTCTTCAGAGTCAAAAAAGTGGTTTTCGCAACATGATCTCCCAACCTCTGGGACGTAACACCAAGCTTTTGAACAAAATCGGTCAAAAAGTACTAGTACTTTACTGATGTACTTTTTATTTTTTTTTTTATTTCCTCAAAATTGGCTCTAACGATTTTGATTATTGATAAAATTCAAAAATCATTTATTTTTTAGATGTAGGCTATATTCTCATTTTGCTCTCGAAATTGTTTGAAGCACACTCTTGTACTCCATAGGAAAGATAGAAGAAATGGTTGCTATGGTAACAAAATATAAGTATTTTCCCATGATTATAAATTTTACATCTTGAATTATAATATATCGGCGGTCACGTATGTCAACACAAAAAATCTTTTATATATTTTTTATGCCCCCAAGTCTCTGCGCCCCTTGACCTGCTGCCCCTCCCCGGCATTGCGAGGTCTGCGGGAGTATTATTTACGCCCCTGTTTGGGGGCATTTACAAACTATATTTTGTTGACATTTTTTTTTCCTATCCCATAAAAATATCTTAGCTAGCAACTTAACAAATTTTTTAAAGAATTTGTTGTGGTTTGAGTTAATTGGATACAAAGTTCCTTTATTTCTTGCTTTGTAAAGTGAAAATAAGAGAATATGCAATTTGAAGCAAAGAAGTGGAAGTTTATTTATGAGATGTCTGTTTATGATTTTTAATTCAAAGAAAATAACAGTTTTAAGTTTCCTTTATCTGATTTAAAATTATTTAAGTAAACTTCACCAGGATATGAAATTATTATAGGCTATTTAATTTTTATCAGTAGCGTCGATAAAAACCATTATTTTCAAATATGTTTAGTTTCTAAAATTTTGTATTATATAGATTATTGACGTGACAACGTCTTACAAATCATGTGTCTATAGAGGCAGGTTAGAGGGGCATGCACGAAAAGTTTATCGGCTTTAATAACTCTTCTGTCTTAAGAGATATAATTATGGGAAATATACGGTTAGAAAGAATGAGTTTTCAGCTAAAGATTTCACCATTTATTTTTTTCCTACCATTTTATTTTACCGTGCTACGGTAAATTCTAATTTGAAAGTTTAAACCCCTGTAGATTCCGAACGGCTAATCAGATCAGACTAAATGGGATGTCATTTGGTGCAGAAAGAAAACCTCTAATAGAATAAGTAAAAAAATCCCGAGTAATTAACTCGAAAATTAGTTTTTTTCTCGAAAAACCTCATTTTTAGGCAAAAAAATATCGAAAAATAGCCCTATTTATGTAACGCCTAGCTACTTGACCATAAAAGCTACATTAAATCTAAATATAGTTTTAGAAAGAGTGGTCCAATGCCCAGAGGTAATTTTTTTCATTTTTTTGATATGACGTCATTTTACCGCATGAGAGCACTCGGCGGGATTTCGTTTTTCGAAATTTTAAACCCCTGTAGATTCCGAACGGCTAATCAGATCAGACTAAATGAGATGTCATTTGGTGCAGAGAGATAACCTCTAATAGAATAAATAAAAAAATCCCGAGTAATTAACTCCAAAATTAGTTTTTTTCTCGAAAAACCTCATTTTTTAGGCATAAGTCGCCTTTAATGGATAAAAAAAAGCCACCTCTGTCATATATTGTTTCAATGAAAATGTTTGAACATGTTTATTTATGAAAACAAACTACTAGTAAAAAAAACAATACTTTCTCTCTTTATATTTCAATATAGGTAAGAGAAAAAATTTTTTTTGAAGTCAAGCAAAAGACGTTGTCACGTTAAAAAGCCACCGGCTGTGTAGAAGACACAGCCAACACCTAATTTTTTTATTTATCTAAAAGGACGTTGACATAAGACCATCAGTCATTTTTGCCACCGATATAATATTTCATAGATAACCTATTGAAAAAAGCTAAAGCTAATAAAAGGGTAAAAATTATAAGAATTTTCTGCCAGTATTTTTATTTTTAAATTTATTAACAGAATATTTATTTTATAATATAAACATACTAGACGCAAAGCCCGGCCTTCGGCGGGGCTTTCCGTCTAGCCAGGGGGGGGGGGGGCTGCGCCCCCTGGACCCCCTTGCTCGCCTACTTATATACATACGGGTACATACATTTTCTCTTTTTATTTTTATATATAGAGTTTATTTTAACGGTTAATTATTCATGAACTTAAGATTTTTTGTGAATAATATCCTTTCCGGGACTCTCCCGATACACAAACAAAAAATTTACGCCTATATTTTGGAATTCAAAATGTAAATAAATAAAAAAAATCGTAAACATGGGTAAATATTTATATTTTGTTACCATGGCAACCCTTTCTCCTAATTTTTTTTTTTTTTTTATTTTAACGGTTAATTACTCATTAACTTATTGTTATTTGTGAAACAAAACCTGTCCGGGACTCTCACAAACATACACAGAAAATTTCATCATAATTGGTTCAGTCGTTTAGGAGGAGTTCAGTCACATACACACGTACAGAAGAATTATATATATAAAGAAGAAGAAAGAAGATAACAGTAGCATAACGTTTTTTAGCTGGGGCCCCCACGCAAATTTTATTTCGGGCCCCATTATTAGACCATACAAAAAATATTTTTAAAATACGGTATATCCCTGAACTCTGAGGGCCCTGGGCCCTCTCAAAGAAAAATTTTCATTAATTTTTTCGGTTTTTATCGGAGCCCTGAGGGCCCGGGCCCTCTCAAAGATAAATTTTCATTATTTTTTCGGATTTTATCGGAGCCCTGAGGGCCCGGGCCCTCTCAAAGATAAATTTTCATTATTTTTTCGGTTTTTATCGGAGCCCTGAGGGCCCGGGCCCTCTCAAAGATAAATAATCATTATTTTTTCGGTTTTTATCGGAGCCCTGAGGGCCCGGGCCCTCTCAAAGAGAAATTTTCATTATTTTTTCGGTTTTTATCGGAGCCCTGAGGGCCCCGGGCACTCTCAAAGAGAAATTTTCATTATTTTTTTCGGTTTTTATCGGAGCGGGGCCCGGGCACTCTCAAAGAGAAATTTTCATTATTTTTTTCGGTTTTTTATCGGAGCCCTGAGGGCCCCGGGCCCTCTCAAAGAGAAATTTTCATTATTTTTTTTTTATCTAAATTTTTTCGTTTTTATCGGAGCTACAGTTTTTTAGCCGGGCCCGGCCCGAAGGCCCCCAAGGTTCGGGGACCCCCCAAATCGCGGGGTCTTCGGGGGCGTACGTTAAGCCACTTACATATAACTAACTCTTTTGCCATTTCGTACTCCCCACCTTTCTGCTTCTACTTTAAATATTGAGAATAAATTATTTATTTCCTCTGCATTTAGAAAGTTGAGTTTTGTCTTTGTATTATCGCTATATACGTTTTAGACAAGAATTTATATCAAACTATTCGATAATATTTAAATATTCTAATTGCATAAATGTCATAAATGCGAAGTTCTTAAGATGAGAGATCCTGGAAATGAGATTTTTTTTTTTTTAAGATCTTTTTCGGCATCTAAGGCCATTTAGACCCCATCCCTATTTATTTCAAATGATTTGTAGTCAAATCAAATGAAATAAATTTTTCTCGCTTGAGACGGGAAGCGAACCCGGGACTCCGGTGAGCCACGGCTCCCAGGCTTAGAGAGAGGTTCTCTTTATTCAAAAATATTACCAGTTACCAGTACCGGATTATACTAGTAAAAATATAAAAATTTATTTTATTTTTTTTTAAAGATAAAAGGGCATGAAAATATAAAATAAAAGAATGTAAAGTTAGGTTAAAAATTATGTTTATTTTTTTTTTTTTTTTGAAGCTCCTAAAATAATCTAAAAGACCACTTTTACGAAATTAATTAATAATAAATAAACGACTTTAATCGTATAATAAAAATAATCAACTTCTTTCATCCTTTTTTTTAAGTTAAGTTCTATGATAATAAATACTTTTGGCGAGGTACTCAAATATTATATAATCATAAGCTGACAAGAATGATAAAATAATTTAAATATTTTATTACAAAGGTAAAGTGGCGTCGCTCTAATTGTAATTCTTTAGTAATAGCCAAAATTATTGCTTTTAGAGCAGTGACGTCTTTTTTCTTAAAATATTTTTGAATTGGAATTTTCCATAGAGGGTAGAAATCTAGCCTTAAAAACCCCTCAGTTATATTTTTTTTTTTTTACAAAAGTTAGAGCTTTTAACCCCAGGTAGAAATTCATTTTTTTTTTTAACCCAATCCAATTTGTTACCCTATTAGGCTACTGGAATGAAAAAAAAATCTGGTGTGAGTGGAGACAGAGACCACAACTTTCAATTTCTATTAGTTATTTTCTATGCTTGTCACTTCTTGTGTCAATATATATTTAGTTTCAGGCAGTAGGGTACTTTAAAATTAAAATCTTGTGTGACTGGTCGCACAGCACAAAACTTTCTCTTACCTTTTGTAAGAGAAAGTTGTGTTCTGTGCTTGTCACACCAGTTTGTTTGTGTCAACATATATTTAGTTTCCATCGATATACCAGTACATGTATATTAGAATTCAAGATGAAAAATCTGGTGTGACTGGCGCACAGCACACAACTTTCTCTTACCTTCGGATAATCGAAAGTTGTGTACTGTGCTTGTCACACCAGATTTTTTGTGTCGACATGTATTTAGTTTCCGACAGTAGGGTACAATTGAATTCAAGATGTAAAATTTATAAGTATGGGAAAATATTTATATTTTGATACCATGGCAACCATTTCTCCTATCTTTTCTATGGAGTACAAGAGTAAAGTGGTCTTCAGAAGATTTCAATCACAAAATGAGAATATACATTTTATAGAGAATCTAAAAAATAATTGATTTTTGAATTTTTAAACGAAATCGTTGGAGCGAATTTTGAGAAAATCGAAAAAAACTGAAAAAGTGACATCAGTAAAGTGCTAGTACTTTTTGGTCGATTTTGTTCAAAAGCTTCGTGTCACATCCCATGGGGGTGTCTAACTTAAATATAAAATTTCAACTTCCTAGCTCTTTTCGTTCTTGAGATATTTTGTTCACAGACACACACACAGACACACAGACACACACACAGACAGACCATGTCGCGAAAACCACTTTTTTGGATTCAGGGGACCTCAAAACGTGAAGATCCATCAAAATCTCGACATCGAATTTTTGACATGAATCCAATACTTCTCTCTCTATATATATATTACATATATACATAGGTAAGAGAAAGTAAAAATTTATAAACGGAGGCAAATGTATCTCAATTTTGAATGTCGGATTCTTTGGCTCTGTGTTTTTCTTTTCAGCATCTAGGAGGTTGTCTAACACTTGTAAGCACTCAAGAAAAAGTCTTTTTTACTTATTTCGTACCTCTATATATATGTTATATATATAGAGAGAGAAAGTATTGGTTTCATGTCAAAAATTCGATGTCGAGATTTTGATGGATCTTCACGTTTTGAGGTCCCTGAATCCAAAAAAGTGGTTTTTGCGACATGGTCTGTCTGTCTGTGTGTCTGTGTCTGTGTGTCTGTCTTGTCTGTGTGTCTGTGAACAAAATATCTCAAGAACGAAAAGAGCTAGGAGGTTGGAAATTTTATATTTAAGTTAGACACCCCCATGGGACATGACACGAAGCTTTTTGAACAAAATCGACCAAAAAGTACTAGTAATTTACTGATGCACTTTTTCAGTTTTTTCGGATTTTCTCAAAAATTTGCTCCAACGATTTTTTTTAAAATTCAAAAATCAATTATTTTTTAGATTCTCTTTAAAATGTATATTCTCATTTTGTGATTGAAATCTTCTGAAGACCACTTTACTCTTGTAATCTATAGAAAAGATAGGAGAAATGGTTGGCTATGGTAACAAAATATAAACATTTTGCCATACTTATAAATTTTACATCTTGAAAATCGAATGTACCATACTGTCGGAAACTAAATACATACGACATAAAATCTGAGGATGCACAACTTTCGATTACCGAATAAAAAGAGAAAAGTTGTGTGCTGTGCGCCAGTCACACCAGATTTTTGGTCTTGCTAACCCCCAAGGTCCCTCATCTCATATATTTTGTGGATTAAAAAAAATGAGAATAAAATTCTTGAAAAGAATAAGCTTGTTTTTCTTATTACTATTGTAAAACAAAACAAAATAAATAATTTGCATATTCAGAGATAAAAAATATTTTTTTTAAATTAAAAGTAGAATTAAGATTAGATAATTTTAAGGAATAAATTTTTTATTTTGTGGTGACTAAATACTTTATTTCTACTTATATTTTTGACGATAATTAATAAAAAATCACACAAATAACACGGGTCTGCAAATTTTTTTCAGCTGAATGGAATATTTTTTATGAATTATATGTTTTTTAGTGTGCTGAATCCAAAATTAATCACCATTTTCCTCTATCACGTATAGTGTTTTTAAAAACTTGGGTATTTTCAGGGCAGGATTTAGGGGGAAGTGGGGCATGTGTCCTCTGCTCTCTCTATCAGAGGGCGGCAAAATAGGAAAAGTGGTTCACAAAATGAAATTAGCTGGTGCGGATTTAGGTATTTGCCGCCTTTAGGCAGGGGACTAAATTGCCGTCTCCTTCCCTTTAACTACCCCAACTCTGCGAAATATCCTAACACGCTGGTGGACTTCGATTACCTATATCTTTTCAACATCAAATAGACTATTTTTCTAAAAAAAAATTTATAGGTATGTAAATAAGAAGTTTTTTTTCACAAATTTTGCCGCCCCAATTCGCCTCTTCGTAAATACGGCCCTGGAAATTAGATATTAAGAAACGTTTGAAAGTGAATATATCGCAATCATAGGTATTCAAGAAATTAACCAATTATTAGGCCCGTGATGTCAGATCCTAGGGCGGCCAAATCTTAGAGGCGCCAAAATTTAGAAGCGAGAAAATTTTAGACTTATATATTGACGGCAGTAGGAAAATGCAGGTGGTGGCAAGGGCGGTCCTAGTCCTACATTTTGGGGGGGGTCACTGTTTTTTTTTTTTTTATAGTATAAATAAATGGGCCTGGACCCCAATAAATATATATTAATCAAATATGAGTATCGTTTAAGTCTTAAATGGCCTAAGTTGCCGAAAAGATTGTGTGAATGGGAGAGTGAGTGGAAAAAAAGTGTGTTAAAAAGAAAAAAGATTTTGGGGGGGGGGGGTCATGACCCCTTGACCCCTCTGGGACTGCCCTTGGGTGGTGGGGCATATTATAATATTAGTAAGGAAGGGGCGGCAAATTTTTCTATTTCATAAGGAAGTTAGGGATGAATTCTATATTTTTCAAAATTAAATTAATGGATTTTTTTAAAAATTTTGAAATAGACTCTTGGGAAAGTCTTTTATAAGAGTGCAAAATAATTTCATTAGGACATTTGCTTCATACCGGGAGAGGGGGTTCAAATACCAATCTCAAAAATGCGTTAAAATTAAAAAAAATATTTTACATTCTTTTTTTAAAATATAATAAAAATTCTT
>JAKCPI010010557.1:0-13416 GCA_023213315.1 Euborellia annulipes
TTTTCTAAATGCATATAGACCTATAGGGATATAGAGGCAATAATAAGGTCTCGCCCCCCCGAAATGTTTGCTCGGCCCGCAGCCCACGAAAATCCCAGGTTCCGCGAAAGAGGGTTCCTCGAACGGAACATGGGAAAAATTTTGGTTCTGAGAACGAAAAAAATTTAGCTTCTTTAAAAAAAAAGGTAAAATATTTTTTTTACGGACGGAAAAAATTTTGGTTCCGAGGACGGGAAAAAAATTTGCTTTTCTAAAAAAAAGGTAAAATATATTTTTTACGGACGGTTCCGCGAAAAACAAAATTTTTGATAACAGGCCACTCCCCCGAAAAAAAATTTCTATAAATAAATAAATTTATTACGACCCGCTTAGAGGCACCAGTCCTCGGTGGCTAGGTCCAACAAACACAATACAAATTTAAATACAATAACAAATACAACAAAACAAAACAAAAAAAGGAAAAAAAAAATAATAATAATAAAATAAAAAATAAATAAATAAATAGAAATGCATGCCCGATTAACAATCAACATGTTCATGCATTTCCATCGAAAAAATAAAAAAAACAATTATCCAAAAAATTCACGCCCCTGGGCTCAATGCAAATAAAAAAAGTATTGCATCTTTTCTACAAACAGCCAAAATTCTCTCTCTTTCGTCACTTTAATTTCCCCACGACATTTCGAGCGTTTATTTTCTAAGATGAGTACCATAAGCGTTCGAAACTATGGTTACAAAATATAAAAGTTTTGGAGAAAATAGTGCTTAACCAGAAGTGAATAAACTCTCTCTAGCCTATACTCCTCTTAAAGTTGTGGAAATACTGAGGTGGATAAAATATTCAAAATAACATTTCTAGTAATTAATTTATAAATCACATTCAAATTTGAATAGCCTATCATTTTATATTATTGAAAAAGAAGTATAAGAAAGTTTGCCATCATTACGATTCTTGAAAAATAGATTAAAAAAAAACAAACAAGATGAGCTTAACATTGGCTATGCTTCATTTAAATTATGTAATAAAATTAAAATGACTGGTTATAATACGTATATCAAGTCCGAAAGCTTAAGACTTGAAGATGCAAAAAAGATTTCAGTACAATAATAATAAATAATTCAATCAAGTGTTCATTGCTATCATAAGCCCTCTGGGGGGCTTAATATTAAAAAATATATGACAAAAAAAAAAATAAATAAATAAATAAACGAAGGAAAAGACTCGATCGATCGCTCAAGCCAAAAACAAAAACAAAAAGTAAAAAAAAGCATTCTCAGAGGAAAACATATCGCAAACAGTCAGTCAGTGGGGAGAAGAAAAAAGAAGAAAATAAGCTAAAAGTATTTTTGTTTTTCTTTGCGGTAGATTATGGACCATGTTATTTTTAATAATACTCTTTAAAGTGAATAATAGAAAAATATAACTTCTTCATTCTGGCAAATTTATTTGAAATTCCTATTGGGATTCCCGAGGTGCTTTCGTGTACGCGGAGACACACACCTCAAACCCCAGCCTCTGGTCTTAGCCATCTACCGGCACCCCGTGAAGTTACAGCATTTCCTATCTCTTTCTGCGTTCATTTCTTATTTCTGATTCTACCCTGTTCCTTTTAACCAATCCTCAAGGATGTCCTATTAGAGAGGGGAGGCTTCCTCAACAGGAGGAACCTTCTTTACGCCCCTTCAAGAGGCCGGGCTTAGCGCCTATCCAGAGTGCCTGAAACGCCGGACTCTCGCCCTTTCCTTAATCATTCCTGCCAAAAATTGATGTTAACTTTACTCTGACGACAATCGTTTAGGAACTGTTGATAATAAATAAGGATCGGACAAAAAAAGCACAGAAATATGGAAAAAAGTTTGGAGTTTAGGCTTTCACAGTTGTTGTTATCATTAGTAAAAGAATTTGATTTTCGGTTTAACTATGGTTTATTTGTAAAAATTACAACGTTTCGGCCACTCATTCTGTGGCCTTCTTCAGGATACAATTCAGCTAAGATTATAAAGGTTATTACATCTGTGACAATCTCAATTGAATTAGTTGAGAAAAAAGATGGCTGCCGCTTCTCGACACGCACGCCATCTACACTGAGCGATCGCAGCGCCCCTATATACAATCTGACACGAAATTCAAATATTGTATTTTTTTAAAAAATATTAGTATACACTCTCTAAACTGTACAAATAATTATTGTCAAAATATTACATATATACACACACATACATATATATACATGTAATATGTATATATTTATTAATATATACATAGTTCGTGCAGTACAATTTTATAGTGCAAGCTGAACCATGTTGACAAAAATATTTTTACAACATACATTCAATTACAATTACGTTTAATTATTATTATTATTATTCTAAGTTATATAGTATATATATATTTCTAATTTAATGATTATGTAAAGCCATCGCAACGGAAAAACCTGTTCAAGAGATTAAAAAAAAAACTTTTTTGAGTAGGCCTATGTGATATCTGAAATAAAATTTTCCAAATTCTGTTGAGTCCCTCAACTCTATTCAAATTGTTAGGATTTTAAATGTTACACTAGATGATATGTCTCAATTTTTTATTGATGAAATAATACACCTATGAAATTTGGTATTACCACTTCTGAAGTAATTAGTCGAAATCAAGTCAATGAAAACCTGAAACATATCACTTAGTATATCATTTAAAATATTTCCCTATAATGTAACAAAATTAATTTCTATCGTCATCGATAATTTTTGATTTGACGTCAGGAAATTGAAATCTGCTTCAAATTTGATGACGCAATATTAAATTTGAATTTACGTCAATATCGGAGACAGGAAATTAAAATCTGTTTTTATGACGCAACTTCAAATCTAAAACATCTCTTTTGAAACTTATTTATTAAACAAAGTATGTTTATTTGTGGGGGAGTTAAACGCTCCCCGGGAACCGATCCCCGGGGCGCAGGTTCCGGGGGGGGGGCATGAGAAGTTTGTCCTTTAAATAAGGATGATGTTTAGCACTATTATCCAGAGGTAAAGCACCGAAGAAAAAACTTCTTTTTTTTGCACACCCTCAAGTTAAAATTATATTTTGTCACACAAAATATAAGCCATTTGGAAAAAGATTCAATCATTTCCAATCCATTAGTTTGTTAAAGAGTTTTGCCAGAATGGAGAATCGATATATAATATAAAAATATAAATATATTAATCAATATGGCTGTTAATTTTTTTTTTTTTTTTTTATCAAAAGATATATTATCAACATTTTTGTTTTTGATACAAAGAAAAATAAAAATTCTATTTATAAACATAGAAGGATTTAGAAGAGAATTTTGTTTTTCGGTCCATCTCTTATGAGGAAAGGCGAGGGGCTTTGGACAGAAAAAAATATTTATATTGAATATTATGATTTATGCTAATTTGAATCCGGAATTAAATATAATTATATATAGACAAAGGAGTTGGCAACCAATATGTCTCATCTACACTTAGGAGTTTTTATTTAATAAAGAGGCTCCCATATTGGCTGCCATCTCCTTTGTCCTGTATCAACTAATATATAATTAATCGTTATTACCCTCTTTTCCTAAATGCATCATTACATCTCCCCCCCCCCCCAAACCCACTAAACATTTTGGGGGCCTCCCCCCTTAATTTTGTTGAAGAAATTTATATTAAAAGTTGGAACAAAAATTTGCACTTTTTCTTATCTCGCATTCATAAAATTTCAAAGAAAGAAGTAGTTGAAAAGAAAAAAAAATTTTAAAGTTTCAGTGTTATTTAATAAAAATATTGAGAAAAGTAGATTTATAGTTGGATTAAAATTGTTGATGAGAAGCAGGAAAAGAAAGAAGATCAGCTAGTATTTATTTCATTTATTTAAGGCCCATTAGGCTAACATTTCGGTCTCGGTCGAGACCATCTTCAAAGCTATAACAAAGCAAGAATAGAACAAATTTTTTAAAAATTACAATTTCATTTCAATCATGAATAATATTATAAAAAATATATAGGCTGTCAATATGAGACAAATATTGTAAACTCAATTATATAATTCATAACCAATAAGTTTCAGTTTAAGTATATAAATATAAATATTTTTTATAATATTACTCATGAATGAAATGAAATTGTAATTTTTTAAAAATTTGGTCTAACCTTGCTATGTTATAGCTCTGAAGATGGTCTCGGCCGAGAGCCTAATGGGCCTTAAATAAATGAAATAAATACTAGCTGCTCTTCTTTCTTCATCCTGCTTCTCATAAATAAAAATACTTGTGGTTTATTCATATAAGAATTCGACCTTCTTCAGATACAATCATTAAACGTCTAATAATGAAGTGAAAACCGAACCAAAATGGCCGTCCCATTATTACAACACCAGCGACATCTGAGTTGAACTTTGAATCAAGATGGACGTCCCATAACCACACCATTTATAAAATTATGAGGTTATTTATGAATTAATAAGCCAATTAACTAATGGAAATTTGCTTATAAATCTTAAAAATTGCAATTTTACTTGAGAACGCATATTTTTTTTGATGAATTGTAAAATAAGTAAATCAAATGATATGATGGCGTTGGCGTTTTTGTAGAACATCCATTGTGTTTCTAAGTTCATTTCAGATGGCGTTGGGGTTGTAACAATGGGGCGGCCATCTTCATAATGTAGACCGCTAGATGTGACTGTATCTAAATAATGCCACAGAATGAGCGGCCGAAAATGTTTTATATAATCCACAGTTTATCAGAAAAGAGGTATTTTTATTATAAAAATAAAAAGCTAACAGTGATCCCTCGCTAAGAGATCTCAATTTTTTTTTTTTTTTTTTTTCGTATGTACAGTTCAATTTCTTTTTATATTTATTTATCCAATTCTAAATCCTTCTAAGCAAATTAAATTTTAGATAAATAAATCAATCGATTAAAATAAAATTTCAAAATATAACCTAAAAATAAAAAAAAAAGTGTTTCATTGTTAAATGAAGAAAAAAATATATAAATAAATAATCGTTAATTGTTGAAAAATTTTTTGGATATATTTATATTAGAAAAAAAATAATTTTCTCTCATTGAACAGTTGAAAGTACAAACAAACAAACAAAAAATAAATTTCCAAATGAAATTGGAATTAATTTAACTCATAATAAAATACCGCGGAGGAAAGAGAAATGGACAAGAGACCTTTAATTGTTGGCTGTTCCGGCCATTAAGATTGTTGTATTATAGATAAGAATAAAATTTAAATTATTATTCAAAATTTCTATAAGTCTACTGTCCAGGAATCTTTTCTAATAAAAGGCCTATAAATTTATCGAATTTGAAACGAAATTCCAGGGTCAGATTTATAGATAAGTGGTTAGGCCCAAAAATATTTATTTTTATTTCTTGTTAATAAATAGAGAAAATAATACATTTAGTAAAAGAAAATATATTTATATAAAAATAGTTTTAAAATGTCAAACTCGTTTGCTGCATTTACACATATCGAAATGTTTATTTTTTAATCGAACGCTTCCTCAAAAATAAATATTTTAGATATATAGGCCTACTATAGTAATTATTTATTTTTGAAAATGGTAGATTAAAAGAGAATAGTTTTTTAGTTTGTTCTACACTGAATTTAATTATAATTTTTTCTTTTTTTTTAATATAGAGTTATAATTTTTTAGAAAAGAGGAGTGCGAGTGTTAGTAAAAGTCTAAAAGGGTGATCCAAAAGGAAAAAGTCTGCTGGGGCTAGGTCCGGAGAATATAGTGGATGGAGCACAACAGGAATGTGGTGTTTTGCTATCTACTTGCAGACAAGGAGTGACGCGTGAGCTGGCTCATTGTCATATCCAATATATCTGGTTTTTCCACAATTCAGGCTTCTTCCTGCACACAGCATCCTTGGTAGACTTCCTTGTTAACCATCTGACCACGTGGCACAAATTCAGACGTTGAAAGTAAGTATTTTTCAAACTTTCATAGGGGAGTTATAGGACAATTCCAACCTCTCACGAAATGTGTTCCAAAAATGGGTACGGTGTATTGCCAGTAGAGGGGACTATTTTGAAGGGGGCAGTGCTTAAAATGGTGTACAGCAAAAGTTCTCTTTCTTTTTGAACACACCTCGTATGTTACAAATAACTACTTCTCCATTCACATGACTTGATAAGTAATTCACGAAAAGTCGGTCCTTTTTTAGAATTTGTTCTTTTTCCTTCCTTTCAATATTACTACGAATACTCGTTCTTTAGTGTTCATTTTCATTAAATAAGTCTGAAAAAGTCGCCCATAAAGGGTAGATCAAAATGTCAATGCCAGTGTTAACAATAAATACCTAGAAGTGCGTTAACAGACTTTGGGAACACCCTAAAAATATAAATATGTAGAGAATAAATTAAAATGAGGGTTTGGAATTCTAAAAGACAGGAAATTTTTATCTAGGCTCAACGAGTTTGACATATCTGATCATTTTAAAAATATTGGAACTAGTGGCGCTGGGTTTTGGGGGTTAAAATTCTTTCCAGAAGAGAGAGGAACCTCATAATAGGACATGAATTTAAGTCATAAGTTCCGAGACTAACCAATAGATGGCGTCTCTAATAACAAATCCATACTATTGACAGTTAGTACCAACCTTTAGAAATTATGTTTCCCAATTTCATAACATTGTCTCATTGAGTTAAAGTGGTTTTAGTGACGCTACTTTTACTTTTTGCAAATTAATGGAAAAAACTGAATTATAGGTTATTAAAAGAGGAACAGTTTTAATAATAATATTAAATTTAAAGAAAATGAATTTCACTATGCTTGTTATTCATATACAAATATAACAAAATAAATTAATATTTCATTTTTAGATTTTATTGGCGTTTGTCAACTGGTAGCATACAGTTTCGGCTCTTTGCTATCTTCAGGCCTGCAATCTTAAACTTTCACAGGCCTGAGGATGGCAAAGAGCCGAAACTGAATGCTACCGGTTGACAGATGCAAATAAAATCCAACAAAAATGAAATATTAATTTACTTTGTTATATTTTTATATAAATAACCTAAGATTTAAATTTAATATAAATTTAGTATGTTGATAAAACATTACTTTTTAATGACAAAAAAAAAACAGCAGGTGCCGGATAATTTTTTTCAAGCCATCGCTGAGATCGGCCCCCATCACAAAAATTCGATTTTGAAATTTTGACAAGTAACTTCTTAAGGTTGGTATTAACTGAGAGACGCCATCTGTTTGTTGGTCCCTGAACTTATTGACTGACCGATAAGATATATATATTTTAAACATTAAAAATTCATTACCCCTCCATCATAGAAGGAATTTTAAGTTGAGAAAAAAATGAATGGTTTTAAATCCGACCCTGAAAATTATTATTTAATTTTAAATCTTGTTAAATTAAAAAAAAATAATTTAAATTTGGAAAAAAATAAAATAAAATAAATCTCTGGTACACACTTGCTGTTCAATGCGCAATAATAAGAATTTTAAAAATTTTATAGGGTTTATTGATTAGAAAAAAAAAACCCTTACTAAAACTTTTTTATTAGTGCCTTAAATACTCTTGCAAAGATCAGAAGATTTTATTTTATTAGAAATAAAAAAAAATTCGCTTTTTTTATTGAGTCTCTATTTAAAAACAAACATCACATATCGATATATAAAGACATCAAAATTTTGTTGTCTCGACATCAAATGAAGAAGCTTGAGCTACAAATTTTGTATCAAATTAGGCCCGTATTTATTTATTTCCTTTTTTTTTTAGTGGATTTATGTTAAAATTAAAATAAAAAAAGTAAAAAACGAACTTGAATGAGTGATTGAATAATTAACAAACAAAAATAAATAAATAAATAAATAAAAAAGTTGTATTTTAGTGAATTGAATTAGAAAAAAAAAAAGTTGTTTAGGGAAATGTCCAGCTGCTTTGAGAATAGAATCTACTACTGATGCCAAAAGAATTCCTCTCTTAATGCCTTATAATCTCTCTATCACACTCTAAAATCTCTAGCTTTATTAGATCAAAAAAAAAAGTCTTCTAATTAGTTTCAATATTTTCGACTCTCTTAGAATATCAAAAAAAAAAAATTATTTTTTAGAAATAAAAATAGAAAATTTAGTATTCAAAAATAAATAAATAAATCTAGAAAATAGAGAAACAATGGATTTGACATTAAAAAAAAATAAAAAAATATCTTCCGGACGAAATAAATAAATAAATAGATTTGACTTTTTCTTCTCTCATTATGAATATACTCTTATTATTAAATAAATATCTATTTAAATCTTTAAATAAAAGCTTTAATTTTAGAATTAAAGTTTTCACAATTTATATATATATAATAATTGATTTTTTTAAATTCTATTAATTTATTTGTATTTAATAATAGATATATCAAATTTTTAAAATTGCCGCGATAGCCGCGCTATCTATAAATATTAATTGTTAATAACAATTATTCATTGTTAGAGAATATTTGTTTATAACCTTAACTAAGGTCATCACCGCCATTTTGAATTTATTATTAACCTAAAATAATTATAAACTGAAACAAATAAATTAATACAGTTAAATTGAATAAATTATTATTACAACTAAAAGCTTATTTATAAAAATAAAATACTTTTATAAATTAGTAAAATTTCATTGGAATAATAAAATAAAAGTATATATAAAACTTAAAAATAAAAATAAATATCTAAAATTTTGATATTATTTTGTTTGTATTTCATTAAATCTTAAACAGAGAGAGAGAGAGTTAAGATTAAAAAAAAAAGAACAACGAATTTAATAGTACTCAAAATGTTTTTAAAGATAAAATTTCATAGATAACAATTATAAATATATATATATTATAAAGCTTAATGTTAATTTATAAAAAAAAAAAGATATATAAAATTTACGGGTTATATATATTTTATCATTAAAAACAAAGAGATAAAAAAATAAAAATAAAGAAATATATTATAAAATTTCATATAAAACAACTAGCACAATATGTTAAATAATAATAATAATAACATTTGGAATGTTACAAAAATTTGTGAAAAACAAAAAAAAAAACAAAAATAGATCATACAAGGAAGTATTTTTTAATTTTTTAAAAATAAATTGACTCAAGTTCATATTTTATTGTGAACCCTTGACAAACAAACACCGTGCCATTGGTGACACGTCGAAGCTATACATTAAATTATTATTATAGTATTATAATATTATTAAATTCATGATTATAAATAAATAAATAAAAGATATGTTATTTCATAGAAAATTAATAAAAAAAAAAAATTTATGCATAAACTTATTGCGAATAAATAAAGAAACCGAGTAGTTTTGCTCAATTTATAGGAAAATATTCTATTATTAATAGTTTTGTTTTAAATAAGTTGAGAGATTTTATGCAAATATATATATTTGTGTCTTTATTTATATCTATAAATAAATGAAATATATATATATATATATATAAACATATAGCAGTGGTGCAACTATAATTACCTCCCAAACTTAATGTTTTTTATAACAAACGTAATTTCAAATAAAAAGACAGGCAGACAGGCTGCTATTTTTACTAAAATAACACCCTCCCTAGGGTTAAAACCCTAAAAGGGATTTCTAGTTGCGCTACTGAGTATAAGGAAATTCATCTATATAAATATGCTAATTTGAAAATGTCCTCTTCAAAGGAAAAATATTTATTTTATTTGTAATATATATATAATGGATGGAAAAAAAATAAATTCTTCAAGAATTGTTGTTTATTAAATGAGAAAAAGTAATAACAATACTTGATTATTTGCTAATTAATATATTATTAAAAAAAAAGTGAATGAATTCCATTTGTTAAAATTAATTTCGGAGTAATAAAAAAATTATTGTAATTAATGCAAAATGGTAAAGAGCAGCTAATAATGAATTGACAAATGAAATTAATATAAATGTTTGAGGTTAAACCATAATTTTACTCCAAATCATGTTATTATTATACAACTGGTCTTGCATATTTGGAAGGAGTCATAGGCGGAGTATCCCTCTTGGGGCTTTTATTTATTTAATTTTTTAAAATTAAAATCGGTGATATTTCCTTAACATATATGTGTATATATATAGATACAATTACAAATATATATATAAAAATATACGAGTTTATATAAATATATTAAACGTTTCATAATATTTCCCCCTTTTTTTAAATCAGATCTTAAATAGATATATAATAAATAAATATTATATTTAAAAAATCTAAATATTCTTGTACATAATTCCCCCTAAAAATAAAATAAAATGTTTCAGCTAATTTAATACATTATATAGTATATATTATATATATGTATATATTTTTTTTATGTTGTTTTATTATTAAAACTCTATGAGATACCCTCCAAATAATAAAATATAATAAAAATAAATATTTTTTTTTTTTTAGGTTAATTTATCATTTAATCTCATTCTTTTAGATTCTACTCTCTCAATTGATTATCTCGCTATCTCACTAAATAATAGATAATATACAGGGTGCTTCTATAATGCCCAGAGGTAATATATTAATTTAATTTGATCAAAATAAATGAAAAAGAAACATATGTTAGAAAACGCGCCATTTTGTTTTTGTTCTCAATGGCTTCAACAATTGAGTTGAATTTTTGCAAAAGTCTACAAATCTCCCAAACTAGGAAATTTATTTTAATGAATTTTCATATTAAAAATTCAACTCAATTGGTCTAGATGTTAAGATATATATATAGAAAAAAATGGTGGTGAAAGAAATCTATATAAACTTTTATTTTTCTTTATTTTGATCAATACCCCTGAATGATCTCCTTGTATTATAGAAACACGCTGTATAGTTCCGGAACATGGGTCCAATATGATCAATATATATACATTTTTTTTTGTGTGAAAATTAAAATAAAATTTTGCAATTGAATGAGCTTAAATGATATATTATAAAGAATTTAATTATGTCCTTATTGTTTTTGTTTTTTTGTTCCTTAAATAAGAGATTGATGTATTATTATTATTATTATTATTGTTCTTTAAAGAGTTTTTATGTAAATGAAAGAAGAGTGAAAAAATAAAAAAAAAAGCAAATGATGAAAATAATATTACATTCTAATATAAATATTATCTTTTTTCAATTTATAATTTTCATGAGATTAATAAAATGATTGAGAAATTATTTTGAACATTGCTATAATAACAATTTACCTACTTCCAGGACTGAATTTAGGTCTCCATAGCCTTCCTTTTCTCATACTCAGGAGTAAAATAAACATATAATTTTTATACGTTTTGTTTATATTTAATAATGGGAAAATATACTAAATTAATTGCATTGTTTATAATTATTTAAGGCATGCATTGTTAAAAGATAATAGTATATATAGTAACTTTACTATTGTATAAACAGGCGTACCACTACACATACAAAAATAATTTTTTTTTGTAACTGTGCCCCCTTTTCAGAAAAAAATCCCATTATTCATCATTCCTTTCCAATCCACACCATTTTAGCCCCTCAAAACCCAAACAAAAAATTCTTATTTTATTAATAAATAATTTTATTTACATTTTTTTTATTCAAATTATATAATTGCTAATTGTGATTGAGATATTTGAATTTTTAATCATTTTGTAAATATTTCGAATTAATGATTTAATAAAAAAAAACAAATGGCGTAACCAAAATTATTATGATTTTTGTTTGTAAACAATAACAAATAGAATGCTTTCTCAAAATGTTTTATCGTCAGGTTTTAATGATTTTAGAAAGTTCCTTCACTCCTTTGATACTGTCGTTTGTGATTGCGATGGTAAGTCAAGATATAACACTCTTTGTTTTGATATAGGCCTAATATTGATAAATTGAACAGGAGTTCTCTGGTACGGAGACAATATCGTGGCCGATGCAGCAAGAACGATCACACGTCTAGCGGAACTTGGCAAAGCAACTTATTTCCTTTCCAATAATAGCCAATTTACGCGAAATCAATTTAGAGATCATCTCCTAGCGTTGGGATGTCGACACATCAGTGAGGCAAGTCTATTTAAAATATTCCTTTAAATTTATGTTTATTCAATAAAAGTCACATTTTGGAAAAGAGGTTAAATACGAATTGATATACTGTACAGTGCCTGACAAAACTAAAGTAACTGAGTAGACGATCGGGTTTTCATCTTTTAAGTGATTTAAAGCATAAAAAGGAAAACTTTATTTTTATTATTAATTAATTCCTTAATATTTTGTAGTAAATCCATTGTTGTCGATGACAGCTTGGCATCGAAGAAATTAAACTGTTAAAACAGTGATGGAAAGTAGAGTATTCGACAGGGTCAAAAAAAAAACAAAATTAGTGATGAATTTTTAAGTGGATTTCTTTTTATGCATGAAATCACTTAAGTTGCTTTAGTTTTGTCACTTCACTTTTTTTTTCTTATTTTTTTTTTTATTAATGTTGATTTTATAATTTTTGAAATAAAAAAATGAAAATATACCAAGTTGAGTATGTCATTTTTTTTGCAAAATTCGCAAATAAATTTTTTTCTTCGGTATTCCTTATTAGCCGACTCGCCATTTTGGAACCTCAACAATCAGTTTGCGAGAACCACTCCATTGACAAATTGAACTCTCCTAGAGCTTTTTACCAAATAAGTCATTATAATAACTAGAGAGAGTTTCACAAACACTTATCCCGAAAAAAAAACAAGATAGTTAAAAAAAAAAAAAAAAAAAAAAAAAAAAAACCAACTGCTATGGCGGGTTTTCTCGGGGTTGAGTCGCGTGGGATGTTGAGATTTACTCTCCTTTTGGAGCCATTTTCAAGAGAGAAGGGGGGGGGGTTAGGGGGTAATAATGGAGGAGGGTTGCTGCCCAGGTCAATTTGGTGGATGGCTTAGAGGTGTGGATTGGTCTCTGAGAGGAGGGTTTCTTGTGTATAATTGTGTCAGTGTTCTGTTTGGGTTGACTACGGGGCCACAATCTGCCTACTCCCCATGTCGAGATATTGGTGGATGTTTCAGAGGTTTGGGTTGTCTCTGAGAACAGGGGAGGTGTTGGTTGTGTGTATTTGGGTTTGTGTTTGGTTTGAGTTGACCACGGGGCCTCAATCTGCCTACTCCGCAAGTCGAGGTGTTAGCTCTTGGTTTGCCTCGAGCCTCTTCTTTCAAATATATTGATATATACGCTCTACATCTCACGTCATAATAGATGATGGATTATTTTTTTTAATTAGAAAATTTGACCCATCTCATTGTTGTTTCAATAATATTTGTCAAATGAATTTTTCTTTCATTGATAATTTATTATTTATTTTTTTTTAATTGTTAAATGTATTGAATATATTAATAAATTTTATTAATTAACTTAAAATTATTATTTATGAAAAGAAAAACGCTAAATTTTCAATTAAAATTATTAACTTATATTTA